>ML685789.1:5165226-5228700 GCA_007922175.1 Pelusios castaneus | reverse complement strand
CCGAACCGCCGTGTAGGATGGACCTTGTTACACTCAGGTTCACTTTTGGTAGAACACTGCAAACCTCAAAGGAGCTACCTCAGTGACGAATCTCTCAGTAGTTGATTGTCTTGTTATATATTTGTGTTGTACGTATCCAAAGAAAGCACAAGATGAATAAATGTATGGATATGTGTGATGTGGAGTGACTCATTGCCCTCTTTCTACTTGTAAAGGTTCAGAAGTAATGTATTGGTTGTTTCCTGGACTTTCCACATAAATAGTAAAAGTGTGTCTAGTATTATTAATTGGTGGGAAAGGGATTAATTAAGAGAATGCTTATGGTGAAGGAGTAGAGAATGCAAGGCAGTAAATGTTTGTTGCAGATGATATTAAACCCTGAAGTGAAGCATAGCATTGGATAACTGTAAAAGTCATGTAGCTTGTATATTCTCTGATGCAATGAATGGTCGATGGAAAGACAAAGAAATTTGTTCTTTTGTTTTGAAAACTGGATGTAGATTTCTTACTGGTTTCTGTTTGGTGCATGTTTTGCATCACTAACTGTCTGACGGTGGATTCAGAATGTTAATAATCATTCAGAAAGCAAACTATACCCATGAAGTGATGGGGATCATGTATTTAGGCATTGATCTGGCAATTTTGTTGGTGGAGAAGGGCATGCAAAGTCATTACTCTTTATTGCTAGTGGAGGGTATTCATGGTGAGACCATGGTTCACACTAGCCTTTTGTAAGTTTACATTGTGTAACCTTGATACCTAGGTTCTGCATTGCAAAAAGGGATGTGCACGTGTTGTTGTGAACACATTTGCTTGTGTGAGCGAAAATCAGAGACGGAAAACTCTGCTGAGTTTTTACTAAGGTAACTAAGCTATGGAGAGTAGCATAGTCTGCAGTATGTATTCATCCAAAATTGTGTATTTCCAGTAATATTTAATTGCTATAATTTTTTAATCCTAGATTTGCTGGAAAGGAAATGAACATCCTGTGCTAGATTTGCAATTGGATCCCTATGATCTCTTTAGAATTTTCTCCCCCTATACCCCACAACTAAGAGGAAAAGGAGGAGATGCATATGAAGCACTGGAATAAATGTGATATTTTCTTTCATCTAGGAATCCTTCTGAACATATTCTTCCAAGCACGGGGAATATGCTGAGCCATAAAATGAGAAAGCACTTTGTTACTGGCACGGCTAGTTACCTTGCAAAAGTAAAGAATTATTCATGCTCTGCTCACAATGTTTGAAAGTTCCCTATCCTAATAACAGAGTGATTTTACTTTTATTACAGTAGGAAAGGCAAAACTAATAGATGTATGTTCTAGTGCCATAAAGGTAAACATGATCATATGTAAATATAAAAGCACTCATAAGCAATACTATTTTTAAGTATTTAGTGTACATGTCAGTCTGTAGGTTTTCAAATATTGTGATTATCTTTAGAGACTGAGTGAAGAAATATAAAAAATTGATCTTTGAAATGTCCACATTTTCATCTGTTTAATTTTACCATTTCAAATGTCATCCGGATCCCTACAAGAAATAACACTTATGAGGCCTATTTATGTCTCATTTAAATGAGCCAGAAAGACTTGCACAATTCAATTTCACAAATACCATTTTATCGTATGATGCTTTAAAAAGACAGTTTTTTAGAACATCATTCGCTTTCTACTCACATATGCAGTAATAGCTATAGAAATCAATTGAGATGTACTACGGAGTAAGTGAAAGAATCAAACCCTGTATTTGTTAGATGATGACATTTAGCTTGGCCTTCTGGTAAATTTAAGAACATGTAGAGTATGAGGAACACTGTAGTTTTCCAAAGGAAAAAAATCAGACAGATTCTATAAGCTGCAATATTTCAGATCTTATTTTATAGCTCTAATTTTGAACTATGGGGTACAATAAGAAATAGTACTCCTATATTTAAATCTTAAACCGTACTGTTTGGTTACAGTCAAGGTTCCTGAACCTTCAGAATGTTCAGCTGTTTTTCTTAAAGCACAACTCCAGAGCCAAAAACGTAACTATGTTAGTTCTGTATGACATACTAAAATTAACAAGTTTGAATGACTATAATTAAGCCCCTACATTCATATTTAGTCATCCACATACAGGTGACTTGATGTTCAACACTACTGGATAAGACAGGTCTTTGTGAAATACCAGTCTAATGTTGAAAATTGACCCATTCCTCCTTGTTACTGGTCAGCCATATTTATCAAAGAAATACGAGGAATAACGTCTAGATGCCCATGGCTGAAATAAATGAAATATTCTGATCTTCTGTTTGTTCTCACATGGGACTTTTTTTTTTTAATATGCCATTATACACATCATTGACCTTATGCTGCAGTATTCTGGTAAATGCTGTTGTAGTTAATCTCCTTCATACCTCAATCCCTATTCCATTCAAAATGCCAGTGGGGAACGATCTCTTTCAGCAATTTAATAAGTGCAATAAATTGTAATATTGCCAGTGGTACTGTTTGATAGACAAACACTAAGCATGTTCAGTACTTCCACTTTATCCTATAAAACTTTGCTGAGTGAGAAAGTGCAGTAAATGACTGACTCCTGGGCTGCATTTTTCTGAAAACCTAGAAGACTAATAGCTATAAGACCTTTTAATTTTTGTGATGTTTTACTCTGTCCTCTGATCCACTGGATCTACTTAAGTTTAGTATGTTTTGTGTCAAACAGGCAGGGCCACCATTCAAAATAGGTTGCAGTCCAATGTCACACACTTAATTCTCAGTAATCCTTTTAAAACTGCTGGTCCTGAGTGCCTGTAGTCTCTTTTGACTGCAAATGACGTAGTGAGTAAACTGAAGAGCCTAAAATTGTGGAGGTCTTTGTGCAAATTTAGGTTGGAGTAAATATTATATCAGTGCATATAAGAAGGAGCAGGACTTTATTCTAACAGCCACCATTTGTTATATATGCTTAAAAAGGTTAATCAAATCACATATCGCAGATCATCATCTAATTGTCACAGGTGTCAAAGACTATGTCTACTTTGGCAAGTTACTTCGAATTAAGGAAGCTTAGTTCGAACTAACTTAAGCCTTGGCCACACTAGGCTTTCTTTAGTTTGAATTAAGGGCTTCCTTAATTTGAACTAATAAATTCAATTCTACCTTTCGGACTAACCCTTAATTCGAACTAACGGCTTAGTTCGAACTAACTGGCACATTGAGCTTAATGCAACTGACTAATTCGAACTAAGCAAGGGCCATACATGGCCCTTGCTTAGTTCGAACTAAAATTCCAGTGGGGCCATGCTAGTTCGAATTAAGTTAATTCGAATTGACTAAAATTAGTTTGAATTAGTTAGTTGGAATTAACTAATTCGAAGTAACTTTGGTAAATGTAGACATGGCCAAAGGAATTATCTCTCCAGCCCCACTACTGTACTGTCCAATAGGGCAGCATGTGGAAGATGTATGGCATGTGGAAACTAGGGTGCTGGCTGTCTTCTTTTAGTGCATCAGGCATAGGTTCCAGATAGAGAAAAGGCTGAATTCTGAGTTCGACAGACCTGACTGCTCTGCTATTTGTGGTTTAGCAAATCTCAAGGTCTTATAGAATTACACCATGAAATAAGATTTTTTAAAAACATTCTACTAACTATACTTCTTTGATTCTAATTACCGTAATACAAATACTACAATCAACATTCAGGTAATCCCTAGCTGATGTAATAACCCCTTGGTGTCATTAGCTACATGCATAATTTAGCCTTCAAGTACCAGGAACCAGTCTGGTGCACAGTTTCTACCCCAGAAGTGGAAAAATGCAAAAGCATGGATGCAGTCTCTTTCTTGAGTTGATCTCTGAACAACTCAGCAGTAGCTGATATTTGGGACTATAGTCTGCTCACAGATAAGTCACAGTGGAAGAGCTAAGCTGATTGAATGAATTGTTTGTTGAACTTTTTCAGCCCGCTTTACTGAGCACTAAATACAAAAGTTTGTTCTTTTGTTTTTGAGATCAAGAACTAAGAAAAGAAAAGGGACAGGTGATTCAGTATCAACATCTTAATAATTTTATCAGACATGTTGTTAGCTCTCATATGTAGACAGTTCTGTGCCATTAAAGACAATGAGTTTATGAATACTAACTTTCTCTCTGTGAACCTCCTTCTCATCTTCTGCTGTGAAGTGGTGACAGTCACTGACAAACCTAGAGATTCTGACATTTAGATGATGGGAAATTCCCGTGTTTTGATAAAGCTATCAGCTATCTTTTTCAATATCCTGAAGTACTTTCAAGGGGTAGAGGACCAAACATTTTATGCCATTTCTTTTCCAAAGGCTACATCTCTGAACCAGTTAGAGCATGCACACCTGGCAGAACATCAGAGAATTAATAAAATGATTAAGCTGTCTCTTAGAATGATCTCTAGAGGCCTACTGAGACTTTTTGGCTTCCATCTGGAGAAAACCCTGAGCACAACCAGATATGAACACACCTCTGCCAAGAAAATGGGGAAAGTACCATCTTCCTTAGATGTACCTGGTTTGTCATAGCCTAGAACTAAGGAACTTCTTCAATATTTTAACATTTTTGTGTATAATGGTCTGCAGCTTAACATGTCAAGATACATTTGTTCATAGGACATAGCTCATTTTTGGACCTCATTCTTCCTCACTAATATCCAGTATTACTCGTTAAATTCCCTTCTCCCTCCCAAAAGCCCCTGAAACCTCAGTGTACCTGCAACTATACTGTGATGCTGGCAGACCAAGTGCCAGCTGATACCAAGGCCCCTAGATCTCCCTGAACACTGACAGTTGCATAGCTGGAAACTGAACTGGCACACGTGTGTGTTAATATTGGGACTTTATGAAATACTTGTTTCTGCATTCAGTAAATTCACTTGTTGTATCTGTATCCCTTGTTACAAGGTAATATTTACGTGTTTGCTTGCTTTGTAACTATAACATTTTGCTATCAAACTGGAAACTGCCTCCACCGCCAGTCAGGAGAAAAGCATTACCAAGTGTGAAAAATTAGTTTACTATAAGAGGTGTCCTCTCCTGACCAATAGAAGATCTATGCACGCCAGGCAAACCATTGTGGAACATCCATAGACCAAAAAACCGTCTTCCTCACACCCAAGAAGAGGGTACATGCACAAAGATTCATCCTATCACAGCTTAAACTTTAGGTGAAGGGAGTAAAAATTCCTGACAAGAAATTATCCTTGTGCTGCTTGGACTTTGGGAAGAGGGCAGGACTTCTAAGTATAAGAAGGGATCCCCAACTGTTTAGCTTAGGTTAACCCTAAAGCACATACAGAGCTTGTATTCCGGTAGTCAGTCTCAGAATATAAAATTTACCTGTTACAGCAGCTTTCATTACTTTTTGGAACCTACAACAGAAACTTGTGTGTGTGTGCGCACGTGCCTGCTTTAATCTTGTAAATAACTTTTTTTTCCCCCAGTTAAAAACATTTGTTAGTTTATTGTAGGATTGGTTGTAAGTGTTCTTTGCAAGGGGTCTGAGCTAAGTGACTGTCTCTTTAGGAGCAGAAGTAACCTGCATATTATTTTGATTCTTGAAGGAACCATCTATTGCAAAGGTGAGCTTGCTTGAGTGTTATGATAGACTCGGGTGCCCAAGAGGACTATCTGTGACTCCATGCCACGGCTGTTACAGTGCTTGAAGAGTTCACCCTTGATACTTTGGTTGGTGAACTCTAATTATAGAACAATCAATTAGGGGTTCGAGCCTTGTTTAACAGTTTGTCCTGAAGTTGACACTCATGGTCATGAACCACTCCAGGCAGCCTGACACTGCTTCTCAGTAATGTTCATAGTTAATCATTCCATTATCTCCTCCTATCCAAAAGGCACCAAAACATCAATATACCTTTTACTATACGTTATTGTAGTAGGGCCGACAACCACTGTCTGTAGTCCCAACCCTCAGGCAGGGCGGAGGAGATACCCAGAGTCAGTCACAACATCAGGGTAGGAGGGATCGATGCTCGGGAATCAAAAGGGGAAGGAGGGGGACGCAGGCCCACCCAACCCCACTGCGTCCCAGCCCAGATCCCTATCCAGTGGCAGTATGGTCTGCCACTGGGTCAGCGGGGCTTGAGCCAAAATGCGCTGACGATCCACAACACAACTCAGCTGGGCGCTCACCTGCCGTCCCTGGGCTACTTCCTCCCTTGCCCCCACCCAGCTACCTGCGTCCTGAGGTTCTCCTCGTAGTAGTCCGGGTAGAGGACCAGAGGTACCCTGGTCAGGCTCTCGCTGATCACAGGCGGAAGATCCGGGAACCCTTCTTGGCTGTCAGCCGATGGTAGCTCCTCAAGGTCGCAGGGGCCATCTGCAGCAGGCCTCTCCCTCACGCCCTCAGGGTCAGCCGCAGAAGGCAACTCCTCTGAGTCACAGGGGCAGGCTCCTTCGCTGAGCTTTCTGTCTGGCCTTTTATACTGTCCCTGCTCCCTTTGGTTCTGCTCTTCTCTTTCCTCTCCTGGCTCTGCGCAGTTGACTCCTCTGTCCAGCAGGGGGAGCGTGGAAGCCTTTCTGTGCCCCCTCAGAGGGCGGCTGCTTTACTCTGCTACAATTAGGTATGGAGGTAATATTCAGTTCCTTCCTCTCCTCTTGCCTTCACTTAGGGCTGTGATTATCTTGCCATTTCTTTCTCCACATTATATCTAATAATAACCCCTTTCTGCCTGTTATGATGGCTTAATTAATGAACAGAAACTCAATTGTCTCCAACCGTAATTATGGTTATTGACTCCTCCCACTCAACTTGATGACCACATTACTTATCTCCAGCCTGCCCACCCTATTGCTACCAGGCTTGTTATGCTTGCTCATTCTTTGATTCTTCTGTTCCCTGAATCCCTCCACTGGCTCCTCACCTTCCTATGTATCAGGCCCAAACTTCTAATTCAACTCTCCTTGGCCACTGATTTTGTTCCTTATTTCACTATCACCATCCCTTAGGCTTCACAACTATCAGCCTCAACATCAGTTTTATTTCTTTCTTCCCATTTTAATAATACATAATGGAACAGAAGGAAGTCACTGGCAAGTGACAAATGATATTTCTTTTATACTAAACTCCCTGGTCTTGACTTGATTAAGAAAATATTGCTATCTCCTTTTCCCGTTCTATCATTTTTGTCTGGTTTTTTTTCTTGTTTTATTTGTAGGTGGTCTCTGTTCAGACAGTGCACAGTATTCTTTGAAACTTGTCTCCACAATGCCAATGAAACCATGATTTTTTATTGGGCTTCCTGTGTATTACTGTAACCTAATAAATAAGAAGAGGGGGAAGGTAGAGAACTTGATCGGCAAATGGTTTCTTTGCTGTGTCAACTAAACCCTAGATAAAAATTATATTCAACTATTTTACTCAGTGTATAAATCAGTGTAACATAAACCAGTACAGAGAAGCAGATGACACTAAAATGCAGTGTTTTGACAGGTATATACAACTTCAACACAAAGGAAAAAGGGCAAGAAAGAAACAAGATAAAAGTAAATAATTTACATTAATCCAGAAGAAGCACACAGCAGAGGTTTATTAGGGTTGGTTGGAAATATATTTGCATTTTACGGACAAGTTGGAGTCATCATAAAACGAATTAATTTTTGGTTTTCATCATTTCAGGGTAATTTGGTATAAACAGAATGCATAAAGACACTGCAGCTCTGAAAATTTCAGCCTGTTCATATATCTTGTTTACTGCTCTGTGTGATTGTAAATGTTCTTATTGTTCTCTAAGTGAGTTTCAAATCATATTTAATAATTTAAAGTGTATAAATTGAAAACACAAAGCAAAGTGAACTTGAAGGGGACCTGGGTAGAAACTTCCTGCAGAGATCAGTTATTTGTATTTTTTGTAACAACTAGGAGCCCTAGTCTTGGACCTACACCCTGTTGTGCTATTGACAGTAGTGAGATGATGTGCATTACTGAGATTTGCAGCTGTATCCATTAACATTAAGCAGATAAAGCAGGGGGATAGCCAGGCAGGATTTTCTGGCTGGTCCCCCAAGTCTGTAGAGTGGGCCTGGCCATGGCCAGCTTCTGGTCATGTGACTGTAAGCTGCATGATGATGCTCCCACTGCTAGGTAGCCAGCGCTCCTACTCTACTTGTCATTTAGCAACTGGAGCTGAGGAAGAGATGGGGGAGAAGCAATGAGATCAGGCCCTTCACCGCGGCATCCAGCACAGTGAGAACTTCACTGCTGTGGCTGTGGGCCCAGCCAGCAGCTGGTGGTCACAGCTGTGAGTGGAGCAGAGCTTTGTAGCCATGGCGGTGAAGTTCACATCGCTGCCCGGTGCTGTGGTGAGTGGACCTGATCTCCAAGTGGGTGGGCTACATCCCTGAGATTAAATAACTATATAAACCAGGATATTGTATAATCATTTACCTCTAAGAATCAGCAATTCTCAGAGCTTCCTTCATACCAGTTCTCTAAGCAGTAGTTCCTACAATAATTATGTCTACAGCCATATTTATTCTTGAACTGTGAGTTTCTTGAACCCATATTTTAAGTGTCTAGCACACATAGCTACTGCTACCAGAATTGATAAATAGCTCTTCCTATATGGACCTCCATGAAAAGTTCCCTCTTTCCTGATGATAATGCTAGAGCTGTGCAAATAACTAACCTTTTCAGTTTACTGGCTAAACTGAAAAATGTTTAAAAACTTCTTTTGACTCAACCTGAAACAAATTTAAAAAATATTTCATTGAGCTGAAAAAAAATATAATTTTATTTCATGTAAAAAAATGTTTCTTTTGATATGAAACATTTCATTTGAGGTCTTTTAAAAGGTTAAAATTTGAAATGGAAAAAAAAAACATTTTGAATTAAGCCATGCCATTTAGAAAACATTGAAATAAAATTATTTTGTAGAGGGTTTGGATTTTTATTTTTTTTCAGTTGACCTGAACTTGTACTTATTGGTGGTGGTGGGGAGGGGGGGGGAGCTTCATTCAGCTCTAGTTAATACCTCCTTGAACCTGACATAGATCTTCATTTAACCTGTTAATCTGTTTTTTCCATATTCATAGCTTACTTCATGCCCTTTCTTGATAGGCTGCGTGCATGGCGTCATAGCTATTATAAATATACATATGAGTGTAAGTTTTGGGTTTTAATAGTGATGTTTTCCTCCTTCTAACGTTGAGGAAAAGGATGTCCAGTGGTTAGCGTGTTAGCCTGGAACTTCAAACACCTGACTTCAGTTCCCTGCTCTGTGACAGACTTCCTGTGTAACCTTAGGCAAGCCACCTAGTCTCTTTGCCTCAGTTAGGGAAGAGAGTATTATCTTCACTTAATCTCTCTGGCTGCGTCTACACTGGTAAATTAAGTCGACTTAAGCTTGCTTAAGTCAATTTAAGGAAAATAAAGTCGACTTAATGAAAATTAAGTCGACTTTATAAAGCGTACTTTCTAGTAGACCTAAGGCTTAAGTCGACTCCCTAGAGTTGACTTAAGCCAGTGTAGCCATGGGGTAGCCCTAAGTCGACTTAGGGCTACCCCAGGGCTACATCAATGCCCTCCCTGCCGGGAGGGGAGGCACAGGGATAGCCTGGCATGCCCGTCCACCTGGCAGGGCAGAGCCCTTCCCACTCTGCCCCTATGCCCTGCCAGGGTCCCTGACCCCCTTTGTCCCATTGTACCTAGGTACAATGGGGCAAAGGCTGAGCCCCCTGGTATTGGGCAAGGGGTGCCCCCCCGCCCCTGTGGACCTCCTCTAGGTCCCCCTAGCCTCACAAAGTTGACCTAGAGCATCCAGTGTGGATGCTCTAGGTTGACTTTGTAAGTTCCCCCCAAAGTTGACTTAAAATTTACGTGTGGACACACTAAGTCGACTTAAATTCACAAGTGTAGACATAGCCTCTGTGACTCAGCTGGGAATAATAGCACTGACCTAGTACACAGTGGTTCTGAAAAGATAAATACATTAAAGGTCATGAGTCACTTAGATTCTATGTTAGATATGTAGACAAATAGGTCATGTTGTATCCAATTATTTAATGCTCCTAAAAAAGTACTATTGATGATAGCACTGGAGACCAAAGTATTTTATTCCACAGAAATGGTATGGCATTTGCAATGACAGCACGGTCTTCTCTGCTAATATATCATTAACCAATGCAATGAATAGGTAGAAGTTAAATTAGGCCCTATGTTGATTGGTGTGCAGACCAGGAAGCCAGTTAGTGTGGCATGGTTTGTTGTAGAATATGAATGCTAAACTCATTTAACTTGAACCATTGACCAGTTGCCAGATGGTGGTAACTTCTGGTCACTGTCAGTTCAGGGCAGGTCTGGAAGCATATGTGAACTTCTTAATACTGATCCCAGACTATGTTTATACTTGCTGCCAAATTCAGCAGCAGTCCATAGGAGATATATAAGCTACATAGAGTAGCTTGTGTATTTCCTGTCGACTTCCAAACTTCTCCTTACTGCGGTGTCTTCAATTCACTGTGTTGATGGGAAATGCCCTCCCATTAACACCACATTACTCCGCCTGGTGGAAGAGGATTAACAGCATCAATTTCTGGGTCAATTGTGCTGGTCTCCACTTCAGCTCAATCAATCCAGATAAATCGATCTGATGGCGGAGAATTTTCTGCCTTCAGTGTTGACATAACCTCTGTCTCCAAGATCACCCATTCACAGTCTAGCTATTAATTAAAACTTGATAAAAAAAATCTATTTGAGTCTTTTCCCTATCATTCTGGTAAGCCATTAAGAGTGGATGATTAAACTTTCTGACAAAGTTAACAGGGTGGAAACTGGATGGATGCAAACAGAATTTGTTTTTGTTTTCTGATTATTGTAGGGACATAGGAAAGTTCAGATGCAAATTTCCAAAGAGGTACTCGTGTTAGTCTAATTCAGAAAAACAAACAATGAGTCTGGTGGCACTTTTAAAGACTTAACAAATTTATTTATTGCATGAGCTTTCATGGGAGAAAATCCCACTTCATCAGACTCTTGAAGATGGGGAACTTACGGAATGGGAGCAAAATAAATGCAGGGAAGTGTAAGTTGTAGGGACTGTAACAGCAAACCAAAGCAGTTGTTAGGATTCAAGCAGTGGAGTACAGCAATTAACAGAGAGGTGGGTGAAGGACAAGGAAAGCAAAATTACTATCAATGTAATGGGAAAAGAACCCATAGTCTTTATTCAGCCCTGAGTTCACGGAATCAAATTTGCATATGAATTCCAATTCTGCAGTTTCTCTTTGAAGCTTCGATTTGTTGCCCATTTGTTTGAGCACAGATATTAACAAGTCATCAGTGGAGTGATCAGGAAGATTGACGTGTTCCCCTATTGGTTTTTTAATATTATTTCCTATGTCAGATTTATTCTTGTGCACAGAGACTGTCCTGTTTGTCCAATATATAAGGCTGGGAGGGGGACATGATGGCATAAATCACATTGGTGGATGAGCAGGTAAATGAGTCCTTGATGGAGTAGCTGGCTTGATTAGGTCCTATGATGGTGTCTTTTGTGTGGGCAAAGTTGGCAATGTGGTTTGTTGCAGGTGATTGTGCCTGCTTTAATGTTTCTGTTAGGTCTGTAGTTGCTGGTGAGTATCTATTTAAGTTTGAGGTCTGTAAGTGAGGTCTGTAAGCGAGGAAAGGTCTGTCGCCCAAGGCCTGAGAGAATGAGGGATCATTTTGTAGAATAGGCTGTAGATGTTTGATATGTGCTCTAGGGGTTTGACTTGGGGGTTGTATGTGATGACTAGTGGTGTTCTGTTTTCTTTCTTGGGCTTCTCCTGTAGTAATTGACTTCTGGATACCCATCTGGCTCTGTCAGTCTGTTTCTTCACTACTGCAGGTGGGTATTATAGTTTTAAGTATACTTGATAGAGATCCTGAAGGTGTCTGTCTTTGTCTGAGGGATCGGAACAAATGTGGTTATATCTTAGGGCTTGACTTAATCTAATGGTGTATTTTGGTGGAAGCTCAAGGGATAAAGGTAACTATAGTGGTCTGTAGGATGCATACGGTATGGTTTAGTCACAAGTTCAGTGCTATTTAGATCATCTCTCTGGTCCATCACTAGTTCGTACAACTTTTTAAGAATGTCTTGCAATAAGTTGACTCTTTCTGGTGCCCAGATAGGCACAATATAAACAAGATTCGCCAAGACATAGCTATCCAGTCGTCAGTTACCGAACAGAAATACGTGTGGAGTACTGCATACCTACCATATCTCTAGTCTGATGGCACTTTAATATTGTTTTTGGAACGCGGACAGAAAAATGATGCTAACAAAGCATGGCTATGTATAAAATCTGACTGTGAACATCCAATTACTCTTCTTTTAGGCTGAAGGATGTATTTCTGTATTTGTTAGTCCATATGTCAAGTAAATATATAGAGACAAGGTAGGTGAGACAATCTTTTATTGAGCCAACTTCTCTTTGGGAGGGAGGGAGGGAGAGATTTAGTCTTGGAGCTTACACAGAACTCTTCTTCAAGTCTGGGCCTGAAGATCTGGACCCCAGAACTGAAGAAGAACTCAATGTAATCTCAAAGGCTAATCTGTCTGCCAAATAGAAGTTGGTCGATTTAAAATAAACAAATAAAAAAAAAAATTGCATCACCCACTTTCTCTCTCTAATGTGCAGGGACTAGCATGGATACAACACTACAAACAACAATAAACGTTTAGTGGAAGGAGAGAAATTGAGCATAGTACTTAGTGCATTTTTTTAATGAAATATATTTAATGGTGATGTCACTCATGAAGATATGTTGCAGTGTAAAACTTGGGCAATGAATAGGCACTGATCTACTCCATCTGAAAGAGTGCTCAGATACTAAACACCTTCACCCCTACTGCATGTCATCTTTTAATGACCTTGCATTTTTTAATGGAAGAAAAACTGCTTTTTGAAATTCAATCATGTGGGAAGGCTATACAGGGTCAGTCATATGGCTTTGTCTGCCCCATAATGGTATTAGGGCTAAGATTGAAAAGTTCCATGAATTTACAGCTTATGCAGAAGGTGGACATTCATAGAATCTTAGGGATGGAAGTGACCTCATGAGGTCATCTAGTCCAACCCCTGCTAAAAGCAGGACCACTCCCACTAAATCATCCCAGCCAGTGTTTTGTCTAACAGGGCCTTAAATGTTTCCTGAGATGGAGATTTCACCACCTCCCTCGGTAACCCATTCCAATGCTTCACCATCCTCTTAGTGAGAAAGTTTTTCCTAATATCCAGCCTCCACCTCCCCAGCTGCAACTTGAAACCATTGCCCCTTGTTCTGTTCTCTGTTCTCTATTGACATTGAGAAACATTTTGGGGGAAATGTCACATAGACCTCCTCTACATCTGAAAGAACTGGTGAAGTGCAAAATCCTTATGTAGACAATTTGCACTGATTTCAAGAAGAGGGAAGGTCAATTAGTGAAAATCACATCTGTCCTTGCTTGTAATGGGGATTTCATTAGTGTGGCTATACCAAAGGCTGAAATTGTGGGCATTTCCAGATGTAGATGAAGCCTTCATCTTTGCTTACCTAGGATTTTACATTATTATTTATTATTCTAATAAAACATCCTTTGGAATTTTTTTAAATTTGTGATAAGGAAGGATGGTGCTTTTTTAAAAAAAGGGAAAGACCGAAGTGAGAGAGAGAGAGAGAGAGAGAGTAGATGACTAAGGGCTAATAATTATGGAGAGAACAGGAAAAGATCTCTGAGAACTGCAGTCTGGTAAGCAGGTGTGAGGAGCATACTGTGAAATATATTCCCCAAATCCCTCAGATTAACCATTTCTATAGAACTACCTGTCAGGAAGCAGGGCTTGCGGCAAAGTCAGTCTCCAGGCAACCTAGTAAGTGCAGCTGGATTAGGAGGGTGCCTGCTTGGCTACCTTGCCTTCTTTAGCTGTCAGGTAGCATACACACCTGCATAGCCTCACTAGCTCCCGCCGGCGGGCGTCCTCGGGTTCCCAGACAGTCCCCAGGGGGTGACTGCGGGCAGAGTGGGCTGGCGCGCCACGCTCCTCTGCAGCATGGGGGAGGAGGGGGGCAGGGCCCCTCCTAGGCCAATTGACCATGGGCCCACTCCCCCCAAAGGATGACCCTTCTATCCCCTGCTGACACCAGCTCTCTGCTGGGCAACGGGGCTGGCCAGGGAAAAATAGGTGCCGATACATCTTACCGGGGCGTACCGGCAGAAAAAAAGCTCTGCATATGCACTACATACCACTACCAGTAGCATATGGTGCAGATGTGTTTGTTCTGGGACCCAATTTAAGGATGCTAGCAACCTTGTGAAAGGAAGCCTGCACTGCTTCTGTCACTGTATCTCTTTCTCTGGACTTGAACATTAAGTTCACATCAAACTTGCAACTTTCCCTCACTGCCATGCTTCTGAATTACCATGTTCTGCAGGTAACAAATGAAGTAGCTTCTTGACAGACCTTTTAATATATAATACATCTATTATTCAGCTGGAATGGGGGACTTAGAGTAAAATATGTGTGTTTAGCGAGGCAAAGACATTTTCAGAGTAACTGACTGAACACATGTTGGGGGATCTGATCTTTTTTGAATAAATAAGATTTTTGGAATAAATGAGTTTTGGATAGTCAAGATTTGACTATTTATAAAACTGATATCTACTGCTTGTTATATTGATTTTTTTCTAAGTTTAACTTACCTGAAAAAACATTTTACATATTTTTTTATAAATGCTTTTGAGAATTTTCTAAATCTGAAGAGTTGTCGATTTTAGTAAAGAAGCGTGTCCTGTTAATTCTATAGTTTTATATTGATTCACTTCAACTGTAGCTTAAAGGTCATCTTATTGCTGCTATTCATTGTTGGAATCAAAAAGTATAGCAGGTAAATACCATATGTTACAATCTCTTCATGGAAACTTCAAAGTAGGAAAGTATTTTTTTATTTATGTACACTCTGACAGAAGATTGCATGGATGTAGAAAAGACAGAAATCATGAACCATCGCTGCAGAAAGGGAAGATCAACCTAGGTCAGTACCTTAACTTTGCACTAGCAATTACACCACTGCCTGTGATATTGAACAATAGCTTTGACTTATTTGCTTGCTGTGAAATATAAAGCCTTGCAAAATGAAAATATGTTTGTGAAAATGCTTCACAGATAGCTATCATCTGCAGAGACACGCAGACTGCAGTAGCTTGAGAAATGCATCAAGAATCACAATAATAAGCAGTTAATTTTTCTGCATTTCCCCTTTCTGCCAAAACCAGGATTTGGTTTATTAAACAAGATCTATTCCTGTCCACATGCAGTTAGAATTATCATGCTAAAATGGACACATGACAATAGCAACTATTTGAGAGTTTCAATAAATTGAGCTTTGTGTGTTTTCCCATCTTCTGTATATCAGTCTTAAAGTGACAAGTAGGCTGTTTCTTACCTGATAAAGAGAGGTACAAATAAAAGATCAGGCCTCATAAGGAGACAATTGGTTAATGTCTGGTCCTCCATGAAGACTATTAGACTCTGAAGCATTATCTTCCACCAGTAATGCCTTGAAATTGAAATTTCTACACTATTCCCTTTCTTGTCTTCCTCCATTCCTCTAGACTTTGGTGGTCATTTTGCCTACATAAGCACTGCATAGAAGTAGTCCTTTCAGGTCTATTGAAAATCGATACCTGATATATGGCACAGTGACTAATGTCAAGAACTGATTATGTGCATATGTTAAAAAAGTTATTCAGCTGCTAGTAATTTATAAAGTGAAAAAGAAAGGTAGGTGATATTTTTATTTTTTTTATTTTAATATTCAAACTTTGTAGTTAATTAAATATATATGCCAACTATGATCTAGTGTATGAGTTATTTTGCATTTTTTTATCCTGGTAGGGTTAGATTTTTAAATGATATAGGGCCTGATCCTGCAGTCCTTGTAGGTCTACTTGTGGTAGAAGCATTGAGATCACTGAGGTTTACAGGAATTGGCCTTCTTTTGCTTCTAAAAACATCTGTGCATAAGACAAACCTATCTTTCACACAAAATGTGCCTTAAAATAAATGTTCTGTGTGATCTGAATCTGTTTGCAACACTCACACTATAGATATTATTTTAAATTGTTGACACTAGCATTCCCAGATCACTTTTTTGTTTTAAAAGATATTATAGTCTCTCTACATTAGTGTTTAAGAATGTATTACCTATAACACTTTTTAAACAGAACCTATTTTCCTTGCCTAGGGAAGGTTTGCAATGCATTGTGATCCAGAGATGAGGGAAGGAGCTGAAAAGTAGGCTGTGTGTCATCTGCCTCCCTCATTGAAGTGAATCATTGTGAAATCTTGCAAGTGAGATATAAGAAAGGGAAGATCAATGCCATGCATATCATCGCCGTTGCTAGCTTAGAGGCCAAGGATTATTTTCCACTGTTGCAGCAAAATAATGTTGGCTAGACGGTGGCAGCAACTAGGAAACAAAGAAAAGATTACTTTGGAGCAGTACACATTTCAAAATGGGATAGAATATTTTCAAAACTGGGTTCTATTAATCAGTGTTGTGTCCTCTATGTTAGAGGAGGCCCTTCTGTATCCTTATTCAAGTGAGTAGACTTATTCACAGGAGTAATCTCAGTGCTTCCAATTGAGTAAGATTTGCAGGATGGCGATCGGAATCTATGAAGGGATTATGAAATAGATGGGAAGGGGAACAATTTATAACTTTTAACAGCTGTCATTCCTGAACAGAGAGAATATTACCCTTTGCAGTCTGCAATCAAAAGCAGGTTTCGTTGTTGTTTTTATACATAGCACATGGATTGCCAGTTAAACTTTCTAGTTTTTTCCACAGCATCCCAATGGAGGTGCAGAGTTTAATCTATGCTGCTAAATGAATTGTGGGGTTTATGGAATTAACTTTACTGCTTGGAAAGGAGACCTGAACTGTGTAATATATGAGTGCCTATTATTAACCCCATGGTTCAGAAGCCTTTCATACAGAATTAAATTATTTTACCATGCCCAATGTCATCATCAGAAATCTGTCCTCACTCATACCTTGAGTATATCGTAGAGGTATGTGAGTTTTCCTGTAATGCATAGTATTTGGTATGAATGAGGCACTTTAGAGTCATTTACTTAGACAGTATGAGGGAAATAACAGAAGTTAAAAGGCCAATACTGAGAATACTGAAAAAGGGGCCCAGCACAAGACATGATAAAAGCAAGTGTGTTGTGTGTTTGACTATGACGTATAGCAAGAGTTAAAATGCACCTACTAAGCTGTAGTAAAAATGAGTACCAAAAATAAGGGCTGGTCCACAGCTTCTGTAAATCATTATGGCTACTTTGAGCTCAGAGTTATGTCTGGTTATAGTAGATGAGCCTATCCCTCCAAGTATAATGTCTGCACTATAATTTAAAAAAAAAAAAGGCTTTTATTTTGTTCTCCTAACTAGACACGGGAGCCTGTAAAGTAGAACCAGTAGACAAAGGCATAAAAATAATCTAGTTCCCTAGGAAATGGAAGTTTCTCTTCCTTATAAATGACAGTTACTCTGCAATCAGCAGAAACTTTTTAAAATTGTAACTGCAGTCATATCGCAAACAATAACTGATTTAGCAGTACAGTAGTTCATGTGATCTTTCTCCAAAGATAAATGATAAATTTCTTTGCATTTGGCAAAAAATGTTGACTTAATAAACACTGTTATATATAGTGATAGATGGAAGCATCCATGAATTCAGTGAATACCTCATATTTTTGATTTAAAGGGTCTGAATCTCTGGGTCACTGGATTAAAATGCCTGCCAAGTATAAAAGTGCAAGAGGCAAAAGTTTATAGTAGAACATATGGAGCAATTTCACAAAGTCTAATGCACTCCTGCATTTCATAATTACTTTAAGGTTGGCGTGCATGGGACACCACCATTTCCTTTGTGCTCCCTGTTTCAGAGACCATTTTTCTCATCTGAGGTTCAAGTAACAGTGTAAATGTATAACATTCCCTGGAGGTTTTCCTTTTTTTTAGTATGATCCATTTGTAGCCTATTATTGAGTTGGCTAAGGAGAGCAATTAGGTCATTACATTTCTCAGAGGTTCACCTCTTACGTTGACACTTTGACGTTAATTCACTAATCATTAAGAACCCATATTGTCTCCTAAATTGGGAGTGAAATTAATTTGAATCAGCACAAATTGCACTCCTTTATTTTGAAGAACAAAGAGGCATATGTCAGGACCTGAGAAATAATGAGTAACAGACTGCAGATTTTTCTTTCCTGTGTTTTGGGATTTTTTTCCCCCTCTCTGCTGCAGAAAACTTACTGTTTACTAATAGGATCAGATTATAAAATTTTACTGTTTTTTTTGAATAATACCAACACTAAATATAGAAAACTAAAAAATATATATCTAAGAAACAGTAATGACTAACTTTTTCTTTTGAAGATGCTTCATGGTAAACGTACATATAAATAAGCATCATGATGAAAGTGCAAATTACCTGTATAGATGAGAACCGAAAAAGGACTACAAGTATAGTCAGATGGGATGACAACTCAGTGAATAATTGTTTCTGCTCTTTTCCAAGATACTATGTAAATGTATTTAAGGGAAATTAATGGACCAAATTCATCCCTGAGAGAATGAGCCAAAGAAAAAGATCTAAAGGGAAATTAAGTGAATATCTGTAAACGATAAAATATGGAATATTAAAAAAAAGATGACTCATGGTATTCAGTGGTTTGTTTTTTTTTTAAAGTGCTGGTACTCGGCCAGGGACCTGGGGCCGCCATCACCGGCGGCAGGAGCTGGGGCCACATTGCTGTGAAAAAAAGGTACCCCCAAGTACCATCACAAAAAAAGCCCTGATGATATTACAAAAAGGATTAAATGCATTTTTTTGTTCAGTTTTGTTTTTATTCAGATTAACATTGCAAAATGTGTTTTTAATTATGAGTTTATTAAACAGTGGAATAATTTACCATAGGGGGTTACTGAGGCATTAACATTATAGACATTAAAGAGCAGTCTAGATATAAAATTTGGGAGATTAGGGTTGTGAAGTCCTCATACAAGAAAAAAATCTCATTTGTTTTGTTATGGCTAAGTAAAGGACTAAGTGAGGAGACCTTTAATATGGAGGCTGTTTCTGCATTACAGTAAAGAAGATGGACTGGATGACCTGAAAGGTTGTTCCTAGACCTGCTGGCTATGATTTAGGGTGTTGATATAGCTATTAATCTACACACCTGACACAATGTAAATGATGAGAATTTCTTTACATTCTCCCATAAATCACTCAGAATTGATTTGGAAGGTCCATTTGTCTCAGAATAGATATTGAATTATTCTCAGGCTAGGTCACCCACTGACCTCTAAGAAAGCACAACATATCCTGATATGTCTGCTGCTCAAGAAGGTTGGTCATACCCATCACGTCGCAGTGCATACAATACAAAATTCACTTGCCATTTGTTCTAACTAAATTTCAATCTGATTTTTAGAGGTGAAAGACTCCTGCTTTATCTAGTAAGCCACTTAGTCTTTCCAGATGGATCTAAATTTCTCATTTAAAGTTAATTTTATTTGATTCTGATTGTATTCCACACAGACCTAGCGAAAATTAAGTTGGAGAAGGGGAGAGGAAAAAGTAAACCTGTCTGCTCTGAATAATTAGCTCTAAAAAGAGTGATGGGAGAGGGGAGGTTTTAAAAACCCAGCTGCACAGTAGTCATATTGAGATTTCTCCTTTATTATTGGTAGGAACCTGTTAGAATTTAAAATATGCAGAATGAAAATCCCGTGGAGCAGTTTATCTCTGGTAATTATGAATAACAAAATAGTTTACTTAATATTGGCAGATCCTTAAGTTCTTTGTTCTATCAAATGGGAAGAAATTAATTTTGCTAAGAACACGGGGGTCACATCCTGTTGAAATTAGATTTCAATGCATTATGCAAATATATATATATTAGAATCTTCATGCAGATTCTCAGAAAAGGTAGTACAATTTTTGTGTTTTACATTTTGCACATATTGAAATATAAGGGACCATTACAATCAGTGGAATTATTCCAGCTTCCCACCCTTATTTACAGAGCACAATTTAGCCCTCTTGGGCACAGTTATTTAGACTTTCTACTAGTTATGGGCCTCATTTTACTGATTTTGCCCAAACTCTAATTGTGTTTAGTAAGAGCAGGATTAGACCTCGACCCTCATTTCTCTGTTGACCTGTGACTGCCCAAAGGAAATGGTGGGAAGACACATGTCCAGCCTGTGACCACTCAGCCATTTCCACTGAGTCTTACTTTTGCCTAGCCCAAGGAAGCCAATCTTGTCCTTCCCTTCTTTACCTCCACTCTCTCCCTCTTTCCTCTCATTAGCATAAAACTTCAAGCTACACCTTCCCATTTCATCCTTCTTCCCTTCATTGCAGGGCACAAATCTATCACCCATTCATACAAAATTCAAAATTCCTCCATCCATGCCTTCTCACTCCCTTCTTTTTTCCTCCTTATGGGGATTTTGCAGAAACCCCATGTAAAGAGGCATCTGAATGAAAAGGATCATACTAAGTTTCCCTACTGACTTCCACTGGGAAATTCTAGAATAAATTCCCAATTCATATGCCCATGTTCCTTTCCTACCACTGCTCCCTCTTAAAGAAATTTAAAACAACAAAAATCTATTAAATCAGAGAGTCTGTCTCTCAAAAGCACAGACTCCTATTACTTAGGCCATAGGAGATTCTTGAAATCTAGGCTGCTACAAAGCAATTTACTATCAGTCACAATGGAGAGAAGAAAATTAGCCAAAACAGCAATATTGTTTGTGTTAATGTGTAGTGTGTATATATATAAGTGGATTAAACTTTTCTGAATATGTTGTATAATGCACTCTAGCTTTAAGACAATAATAAAGTGGGAGATATTTTACTTGTATTATTGATATCAGTGTTTGATGTGTAGGATGCAGTTGTCAAGCCAATTTAGAAAAGATAGCATTTCAAATAAATAAAATAGCAGACAGTCTCATTTTGATTTAATATTTTGTTTCCGCTGTCTTAGTTGTATTTCTAGTTGCTCAGTTATATTTGTAAAATAAATATTTTAAAAATGGACACTAAGAGTCAAACATTACCCTTAATCAATATTTAATAGATTGTAACATTTATCCAGGGCTGAATTTTGATACATTGACTCCTCCTAGGTAGTATCTTCCCCTGGAAACACTTCCACTGAAGCAGACGCCAGAGGCTGCCACCCGCCCCCTCAAGACCCTGGAGAAGACCTGTTCAGTGGTGGTCCAGCCCACCGCCTCCTCCCCTGCCTCAGCACTGAACGGGCCCTCTCCAGGGCCTGGGGAGTGCAGCCTCTGGTGCCCCAGATGCCAGCTAGCCCCACCCCGGCGAGCAGTAGCCAATTACCGGCCTGCTCTGCTCTGGGCTGAAAAATGCTGTTCCGAGTCTGCAGTGGAGGGAGGGTGGCCTCTGACCCCAGCTGCCCCCCATACCTCCAAGACGAATGGTCTGCTCCAGTGCCAGGATCTGAGGCCGCCCTGCTATGGTCTGCCCCACGCGGTGGGGGGGGGGGTGGCATCGGGTGGCACCTGGAAACTGGGCAGCCTGGACTGGGAAACCTCTATTCTGGGCCTGGTGCAGGGCTGGCCCATTGCCCCTCTGCAGGCTGGCAGCATCTGTCTGACACCAGGGGCCAAGTTACATTTACCTCTCTCCGTGTCTTGTGCTCCCCTACATCCTGTGCAGCCCCCCACACAAGTCAGGAGGAATCCTAGCAGCTGGGACCCCTCCTGCACTGTGCAGGGCAGCTGCACCGGTAAGGGGTGTGGGGCACAAGGAGGGGCAGGGTGGTAAATGTGACTTGGCCCCCAGGTGCCAGATAGCCTCAGTATGCCTCTGACTGGACAGCAAATTCTAGCACTTGGAGACCGGTGCCAGAGACTGCACTGTGTGTGTGACTAAGGACCCTGAAGTTGAAGCTATGGCTAGATTCTGTCACACACCAGGAACTTGTAACAGCCCAGGGATCATCCAGAGCACAGAAACTTGTACTCCTCTCACAGCATTCCTAGTGGGGGTCAGGAAGGCGCACTTGCCAGGGTCTGTGACATAAGATACTACGCAATGTGAAAGATACCACAGTATCTGTAGAAAATTCAAATACCCAGGATAGCAACATGGTTCATCTTTTTTAGTGAAAACCACTGTACTCTGCACTTTCTACAGCATCCCCCATCTTATGTGGTATCTTATAAAGAGCACTTTACAAGAAAGGTGTATACATTTCTTGGTTCACTTCAAAATGGCATTTGCAGCTGTATTGTTACTGTTTTTAAAATAATTAAGTGTTGAAAAATTACAATTGGATGGTATTTTGTGAGATAATACATCTGCCAATGTACCAAATCCATCAGCTTTTTCTAACTCATCTATTGTTTCCCTCCACATTACTGTTACTAAGCATCTGATCAGTTCTTATGAGGGTGCACCTGAAATTAATTTCAGGTTGTCACAAAAATAAGTGAAGAGCTAACCTGTGATTTGTAAAGAGTAGATAGAGTTTTAATCATGATAATGTTGGTTCGTAGGAAGTGAATAACTTGAACTGGATATGTGCTTTCTTAATTGGAGCACACACTCATATCATATGTCAGTAAAAAATGGTATGTTGCTTTATCCTCATGTCTGACTTCTGCAGATATATCTCCATTTGCTTAAGCTATAAATGTAATCGGTTCTTGAATGTGCTTGACCAAATGTATATATATTTTTTAAAAAGCAAACATGAAGTATATAGAAATAGGTGACATTATCCCCCAAATTAACCTGGCATTTATCTTTAAAATAAATGAGGCAATTATATACCATTCTTCTACGATGCAGATCAAGTATCCTACTTTACAGAGACACGTGCAGATTGGCCTGTTGAAAAATCAAATGAGGCCTAGTCCAAGCCCACTGAAATCCTATAGAAGGCCTTCCTCTGATTTCAGTGGTTTTGGATCATGTCTTTATTATATATGATATATAAAAATGATGCAAATCTTCAATCAAACCAGTATGTTAAATAACCAGCAGAGATGTGTGTCTTGATTTACCCACAAACTAATTTTGAAAGTATTTGACTAAGCCAAAACATGGATTTGCAAATAACTGACTACTGGATAGTCACAGGCAGTTTGCTTAATGGAGACATGGTGTCCAGTCTAATTAGTGCTGAATACTGTAGTGTTTGTCCCATTCATTACACATCACAATATGAAGTGTTTAATTGCAACCAATATTAGTGTTTTGACTGAAAGGTTCCTGTTCAGGAGGAAATTATGTGAAGAAGGAATGAGGAACCAAAACAAACCAATATAGCAAAACCAAATTTAATCCAAATCTTGTGTGTGAGTATGGGGGGAAGTCTAAATTACATTTCAGAGAGTTTTTGTTTGTGTCCACTGGTGATACCTAATATGGACTTAGCAGAACTAAATAGGTGCATAAATAGTGCAAAAAAGTCAATAAATATTGCTTTAGTAATAACTTTATCCTTTTGGGGATATGTACAGAAACAGAAAAGTATGTTTTTGACTCCAGATCATTTGTGCCTTGTCAGAAATGCTGAAAGCTTTATAAATATTTAATGAAGAATAATTAGTGCTGTAGAAAATAAGAAATCTTTTTGACGTCAAAAGCTTTTAATACAGCTCATATGTATTTGTGAGTCAAAGCAAAAGAGAATGTTTGATATAAAATAGAAAATCAGGTAAAACAAAACTGATGGACAGAATGAACTTCAGGGTTTTGGGGGTTCCCCTCGCAAGGTAATCCTTTCAAATAACCATCATCTCATGCACAATCGTGCTATCGACTCTGTGTATCTCCTTTCCTTGCCTTCCCCGTCAATGGATAGTTACTGCACTGCCAATGAGATGAACCATGATAGGTGACCTAACAGGTCATTTTCATCCCTCACTTCTAAGGCACTTGGGCCTAAAAAATTGGAAATCTCCTTGAATTAGGCCTCCTTCTTTTCCTCCATTTTAAGATTTCGAAGATCCCGAAAGTGGTTCTGTCCATGGAATGTTGAGTCTAGTGATTTATCAGTAGGGAAGCCAAGAAAATCCTTTATCCCCTCTAAAGTAATTTCTGTAAAAGTTCAACACATTTTTCAGCCAATTTCTCTCCTGTATATTAATCTTTTAATTTATGTTAAGTGCATACTACTAGGTTTGCTTATAATTATCATTATGAAACATTTGTTAGATAATGCAACTAGCATAAGTCTTCCGGAAAAAAAAAAGACTAATCAGGTTCCCTCGCACATCTCCATCCCCCCAAAAGATGACCTATAAAGTCAAAAAAGTTCTGCTAAGTGACTAAAAGTCAAGTTCCCACCAATTAGAACATTCTTGTCTAACCTCCACACATCTAGAGATTGTCATCTTGAGAGTTAGTTAGTCTAAGATATGAAGGGAAAACCTGGAGAGAAGCCCCCAGCAGTGAAAGGTTTTACAGGTGAAAAGCCAACACTTAGAACCGTATGGAGTAGCAAAGTGGAACTCTGTGGAGCACAGGTCAGAGTAGTGTGCAAGCATACAGTCTCATTCTGAACTACAACTAGTAGAATACCAGAAAAAGTTCATCAAGTATTATATTCTATAAATATTCGTTACTTATCCGGCCACTATTATTCAGTAAGAAGATGTTCTGATCATATACCACAAAAAGTTATTCAGCAGATGAACTATTCAGTGAATAATGGCAAAACTGCTAAATGAGATATTTAGGAAATAGGTTGTGGGTTTCTGTAAAGTAGAATGTGTTGGTTTTGTATTTTTACCATTTTTATCCTTTGGGGTTTCATACTGTTGTAGAAGGATAATCTGTGGAGATGGTGTATGCAAAGACTGCAGAACTGGCTGAGTTCTACAAAGCTTTGTCCTTTGTCATTCTGTACTGGGATGCTATGTCTTTCCATACTGTGTTCATATCCAGAACTATCATTATCAACCTGTGCATTTAGATCACCTGTAAAGATAACAGTACCAGATGAAGGACCATTATTAAAAGAGAAAAACACCACTCTTAATATATGGAGTAATTAGTGCAGTCATCATAGTTTTCTCTGTGGACTGGGTGTTTGGGATTTTCTGCTATTGCTATTTACTTTGTCTGAGGCTATCTAAAAGAGCCCTACAAACAGTGGTGTTCTTTAGTGGCAGTTGGTATAGAGTGATCCATATTATCAGTAATGTCAGCTACTAATTACATCACCTCTTGATTACCTTGAAGCACTGTTAACCTGTGATACTGCTCCAACTATAAAGTCTCACCCATATGCTTGGCCTTCTAGAAATTAGATTCTTGAAGCTATAAACAATCTTCTCTGAACAAAAATTAATTAACTGAATCCTGGAATATCTGTGTATCACCTCAAGTCCATTTTCAGAAGTCATTTTCATCAATCACTTATAAATGTGGTTCACTAAGTGTCTTGAAGATGATAGCAGAGTGAAAATAAATATCATATCTAAATGTCACGAATATCTTCTAGAGTACCTTCTACTGAAAAATATCTAAATATCCATAAATTCCCTAGTAATTCTAATGTAACACTTGCTTGACATAAATGTATAGAATTCTGATTAAGCAGTTGATAGGTGGAAGGGGCAGAAAACTGGGTTACTCTTCGAGAACATTTTGTTTTCTGGGTTGTGTTTGCTTTTACCAAGTCCATGGCCCATTGAATTTGCTATCGGAGAACATGTAGGTGAATGATTTTTTTTCTTTACACAAACATTTGGAGAAGGGAATTTTCTTAAACTAATATGCATAATTACCTGTATAAATGGGAGAGAAGCTATTCACAAATAATTAATCATGTTTTTTAAACACCTGAATCTCCTAACACAAAGCACCTGTAATATCACCTGACTTAGGTGACCAATCACACACTATGAATAATGAAAAACAAATAGTTAGTGAACCCATGTTGGAAAATCATGATTAATGACTGAATTCTTAAAATCTATAGGGCTATCATTAACCCATTTTCATTCACAAATCTACCCTGAAACAATTATTTTCTATACCCTGTCTTTCAAATACCTCTACCAACTCACCAAGATCATTATTAGACACAAGCTCTCCACCAATTAGGACACCTCACCTCAAAGCATCACCAGACAACAGATATAATCTGCCAGAACAACAGCTGCAAAAGCTGTAGAAATATCTCTACTGCTAGGATGATCACTATGTCCCACCACATACTTTTCAAGATTCATGGGTCCTACACACGCCTATCACGTGCTGTATCTCATACAGTGCACTAAATAACCCAATAACTATCTGGGCAAAATGAGACAATCATTACACATGCGAATGAACTCGTACAGAAACCAATAAAAGAAAAAAACATCAAATTACAGATGGTTGAACATGGTTCACAAAGCAATTACTCCATATCTAACCTCTCATTCCTAATCCTCAAAGGAAAGCTGAATAATACCTTGAAAATACAAATCTGGGAATTTAAATATATAATTTTGCAAGACACTGAAAATCATGGATTTAAGCCATAAATTCAGTGTCTTTATTATTACAACAATTGGTAACCCACTAATCTGCTTCCTCCCTTTTGTCCTATGATGGCAGAGGTGTATGCACTGGTCACTGCACTTTGAATGATCTCTTACAACATGCATTAACTGCATTTGCTAAGCAATTTGTTACATCATGAATTTAACTTTTCCAGATCTGAAGAAAAACTGTAAGCTTCAAAGCTTGTTTCTCTTTTACCAATAAAAGCCGGCCCAATACAAGATATTACTTCATCCACCTTCTCTCTTAGATTTGTAAAAGCCAAGCTATTCACAGATAGTTTGTGTGCAGAAAGTAGGGCTACATCCATCAGAGGAAAGAATCCTATCTAATAGTTTGACCAGTGCTGCTAACAATATAGTGATGTAACCACTCTTCCATGTTGAAACCAACAAAGAATTCCTATACTGCATTAATATACTAATTTATCATGCTGTCTTGTTTTTATTTAACACATGTTACTATGGCAACGTCAAAGAATCAAGATACCAGGTTTTAGTTAAGAATTGATAGATTCTGTAGGGAAAAAAAGATTAAAGTGAATCTTTGCTTGACAGTATCCTGTAAAAAACAAAAAATAATCATTATAAAGACTTAACTGCAGAGTTTGAGTCCAGCCTCTCCCTTGATATTACATAGGGCTTTTTTAATGATGGTACTAAGGGGTACTGAGTACCAGCACCTTTTTTTCATAGCGATGTGGCCTTAAATCCTGCCACCACCGGCCCCAGGTCCCTGGCTGAGTACCGGCACTGTTTTTTGTTGTGTTTTTTTTTTTTAAACAAACCAAAAAGAACTCTGATATTACACAATCTGTGGCAATAGTGTAAAAATAATTTTTATGGGAAGATTGTCAAAAAAATTCAAGGTAAAAAAATGTAAATTATTGCCAAGGATGATGTTTACAGGCTAATCTTACCGCCATTTCATTACATAGGTGTGTAGATGGAAAGGAAGGAAAATCTTTCTGCACTCACACTCTCCCTGCCTCACAAAAAGGACTATGCACAGTATCATTTGATGTTGGACCATTTCCTCCTCCTTGGATTCCTTTTGAAGCAAAATATCCTAAAGTGGATATGGGGAGGATATGAGGAGCTACAAGAGCATTTTGTCCGCTGTTCCCCCAAACTGCACTCCAAGGGGTAGGTTCTTGTGTGGATTCACGCGACACAGTCAAAGACCATTGAAAAGATGGATGATTTTTAGTGAATGCCAGCATGAATAACCCTGAGCAAGAAAAACAAAGTAATAAGAGCTTCAGCAGCCGGGGACCCCTGACGACTGTGGACGACCCCTAGGAGGTTACCGAGGCAATCTGGCCCTTGGTCCTGAGGTGAAGTCCACAGATTCCCAGGGGCTATGCTAACATATAGCATCTCAGGAGAAGGCAGGGTGATCAAACCTGCTTTCCCTTCACACGGTCAGGCCCAAGGCCAAGGTAGCTTGAAGGAATAAATAAAAGTAGTATATCACAGCCAAGCCTTGCAAAACAGCAAAAACATCAAAACACCTTATATCAGGCCACAGCCGATTCACACAGGAGACTGGCTCCAGCTGGTGCTTTGGGCATGAAGCCCAAGATCAGTTCACGGTCAGGTCACTCGTGGTGGGGGATGTGGGTGCCACTACCTGTCTGTCACAAAATCTTCTGCTTTAGCTCTACATCCCCCTATTTTTTGGAGGATGTGGCTGGTGGAGCGTGTCACCTCAAACCAGAATCATGAGATTTGTTAAGAAAATTAAATATGCACCTGGAAATGAATGCCTTAAAACAGGGGGACCCAATCTTACTTCACATAAACCTAAGCACAGTCTTGTGTGGGCCATGCAGATTCTACATAGTTTAATGGGATTTAAAGTCGCCTGTATTGATTTATTATTTTAAGTTCAGCTTGTTTTGTATGTGTTTAGATAGGTTTTCTGTGTACAGTATGGTCTATTTAAACTGAAATAGTGTGAACATGATGATAAAATACTAATGAATTGGCGATTAAGATATTGTGTTGAAGCAGGCTTTGTGAAAGTCCCTGGTGAGCCAAGTATGATCCACAGGCCATAGGTTAGGCACCCCTGACTTAACAGATAAAAAAAGCTATATTTTGGTGCTGACATGCAGCAGTGCAATTAGCTAAAGATCTGAACCACACTCATTCTGCTAATACTAGGTTCTCCTACCTGAACTAAAATCAAAGCAAAACCTGGCACAAAAACCACAGACAAGCACATAAAGAACAAGCTGAATTGTCATGATTCAGATGGATTTGACTCACTTCCCTAACCCTTCCACCAGCTCCCTGTGTTGAGTGGGGCTGCTTTCCAGTCTCTTGTTACACCTGTGTTTACAAAAATAAAGCAACTGCTATATAGCAATTCTAATTGCTTATGAGTGTACACAGTATTTTATTAGCAATAAAGAAATCATTAAAAATTTCTACACCCTCAAAAATGAACACATAATTTAAGTCAGGGTGATGCTACAACATGAATGACAAAAAGAATTTACCAATGGTCTTTTAAACTTGATTTCCTGAATGATATTCAGGAATATTTTGCCTTGCTGAATTCAGCCTATATTAATGCTATTCAGGAAATTTTGTAATTCAATATGCCCAGCTTTGAGTCTTTTATTCCTATGATGTTCAAAAATTCCAGACTTTTTTATAATATGATTTTTCATAGTATGCAACTACCTCTGACATAATGTAATCAAAACTAGATAGTACTCGACAGATACACTGCACATCATAATATAGTCCATGTGTGTAATATTTGTCCTTATCTTCTAAATCTTGTTAAATGTATTCAGATATCCTATCTGCTTTTTCAACTGCTGTGGTACACTAGATAGAGATCTGAAGAGGTCTACTTTTTGCCATTTCCATGTAGTTGGGTTTTGCTGGTATGTGTTTTTCTGTTAACACACAGTCAATTTTGAAAAACAGCCAGTGTTGCTGCGCCTCAATTTTTGTGTGCTCAAACGGAAATATATTACAAAGGTGTAGCTTTCTCTGAATTCCTTTGTGTGATGGGATGTCCATCCCATACAGGATTGGAAGGGGTCAAGGTGGCCAGGTAAGCCAGTTAACGCCACAGGCTGCACCTGGAGGAGATGCCTGGGAGCAAGGGACTAATTGAGAGCAGAGCCAGTATAAAATCAGGTAGCTGGCAACTGCTGTAGGAAAGCAGGCTGTGGTCACTCCCTGGGAGGGTATACACAGAGAGAGAGGGGAAACCAGGTGTGGTAGGAAGCAATTCAGGGAAGGAGCAGTGAGGGCTGAGAGAGGAAGGCTCAGAACTGCTAAATTGAGGCTCCCTGGACTGAAATCTGGAGTAGAAGGCTGGTCCTGGTTCCCTTACCAGTCATCAAGGGAGTGGCACCATGAGGCAGTGAGAGGCAAGACTACCTAGAACCGCTAGGGATGAGGGACTTATCTATCCCAGAAGGGTAGAACACTGAGTGATTGGGATGGAAAGTTGAGTTACGAAGAAGACACTGTGGTTCTTAGCATGAGAGTAGAGCTGCAGACCTGTGAGAGTGACACAGCATGCAGATCATGGAAGTGGGTGTGGATCTTGAGAGCTAAGCCCCAAAGTGACCGGGAGGAGGTACCATCTTAGTGGTGAGTGCAACACCCCGTGATGCTTTATCTCATCAAGCTAGAGACCAAAATCACAAAACCCAGTGACTACTTTTGAAAATTTTGTCCTCAGATACTTTAGTGCCTCTATTTTTTTTTCTTATACAGAATAATGATTTAATGATGGATGCAAGGACTCCAAATTGACCTGCTTTTGACAGTTGATATTATATAACTCTAAGGCAATATAATTCAATACTTGCCTAATTAATTGCACTAATGACTTGGGTTAATATTTCACACATTGTAATGGGAGGTTAGGTTAAAGTACATTAAGCCCAACAGTAGTCTATTCATGTAAAAATTCTGTGAGATTATCCCCAGGTATCTTCCTGCAATGAGTAGATAGAAAAAAAAAAATCCATTGAGAGACTACAAAGAATTCTATCCACTGAAAACTGATTATAAGAATTTTACGTGTTAGGTAAATGGAGCTGTCTGTTGCCCATTTGGAGTACTGCTTCTTGTTTTCTGTGCTGATACAAACTTATGTGCTTTAGATTTACCAAGCAATAAACAAAAAGCTTAAATAAATGCAGTCTTAAATATGTACAACAACAGGTATATTGCCGTGATTTATGGTAAACCTTGGTTATCTCCTAAGAAGTGAAGGTCATTGTCAGAAATATTTTCAGTTACAGGACAAAGACAGCAATGATGATATAACTGAAAAATGTATCTGTGTTCTCTGTGCAACACATCCCTTCATCAAGGCCCTTATTATTGCACTGTTTCAGTATACCAAAACTCACTTTCATAATCCATTCAGGAGAACATAAACTTATTTAGAGATCAGGCTTTTCCAGTTAAAAAAAAATATTTGGTTTCTGTTAGTGGGAGTTTCTATACACATTTGTAAATATACATACTCTTTTCAATAAAGCATACATAAATATTCAATAAAGCATACAGATCTTTAAATAACCTGACTCTCTCAATGAGTACTCTTATTTTTTTCTCTTATATTGTGTAAAGTTCAGATTTTTAAAGAAGTCAGCACTTAGCAGCTTCTATTCAGAACAATGCCACCCACCGATTTAATGGATGGGAATCGTGATTGGACCTGCATGCTGCTGGACAGATTCAGGTTAAAGGAGGAGTGTATACAGGAATAGAGATGAGGATATGGGGAGATAGAACCGTCTGATGTTAAATTTTAATAAAGTTGCAGCCTGCCACTTAAAATCTGTCTTTTGGTCTGTCCTCATTCAGTTGTGCATCCTGATCAATGAGAGCTCCTGGTTGCTGTGCTCTCTTGAGTAACTGGCTCTTTCATTTAGTACTTAAAGAGGTGGTAAGACATTGTAAACGTCTGGCCAAAATACTATTTTGATTATTGCAGTGGAAGTACTGAATGGCAAAGCTCAGAAATCTTGCAAAGGAAATGATATTCCTATCTTGAGGCATATGATCCTAAATGAATGCTCACTTTCTGTAGTTTCTCAGAAGACACTGAGAAAAGCGTTCAGAAAAATGTTGAGCATTGTTTGGTAATTAAGGGCATATCAGGATGTTAATCACTCTTAAGTTCAGATGAAGGATGGTAGGGGAGTTTAGCAAGTTAGTGAATGAAACATGTAGTTTTAATATCTGTTGAGCAGTTGACAACACTTTCAGCAGATGCCAAGCAGAGTTGTTGTTCCAAATACTGTAGATGGTCCCTGAAAATGTAACATGTCTTGGCAATTTGACAAAGACTAGGGTCAGGTGATGATTAAATCTGCAGTTTGAAGAGAAGGTATGAATACTCAGTATTCATACAGCAAGTATTTATATATACAAGTCATTAAAAAAGTGATGCCAATATCCAGAGAGGTTTTCATGATGGCACATAGGAAAGCAATTTCTGTTTGATATTTTCTCACATGATGAAAGCAACATTGCTCTTCATGTAAGAAAGACTTCCCCATTTTTTAATATACTTTTGACATGGGGATAAAAATGGTGTAAGCAGCACTTACGTGGTTTCTGGTAAGTAAGTACATATTAGGGAAGCTGACATTAGTGTATTATGGTTCTCTTTGGTGCATAGTGCAAGAGCAGTTGATATGTTCCCTTGCTGAGAAGACAGTCCTAAGGGAATTTACCCGATCCTTCACTTACTATCTCTGGAAGTCAAATCCCAAAGGGGTAGCCGTGTTAGTCTATTGTAGAAAGACAACAGAGTCCTGTGGCACTTTTAAAGACTAACAGATTTATTTATCGCATGAGCTTTCGTGGGAGAAATGCGATAAATAAATCTGTTAGTCTTTAAAAGTGCCACAGGACTCTGTTGTCTATCTCTGGAAGGTGCATTACACTGATCTCTTTTCTCTGTTCTGTGGCATTTGACAATATAACAAAAATGTTATATGAAACCCTGCAGATCCCCTTATCAGAAAATCAGACCCAAACTTACACTTATAATTTTCATTTTTTGAATTCAAATGACTATTTGTAGATCAACATAAATACACATTTTTTTCTAATATTTTAGTCAGCTTATAACTTATTTCACTGACCGTTCAGAGGATAATGGTTGCTTCAGTCTTCCATTTTATTATTATTAGGAATATTTATATAGCAATATAAGTGTATATGGCCTTGCATAATGGAAAAGTCCTAATATGCACAGAACAGGTTAGAGAAAGATCTATATTAGTAAACATTAAGTACTAATTGAATAGGTAAAAAGGATTATGGGTAAGGAAAGGAAAGGAATCAGCACGTTTTAAAATATACAGGCTGTACATACTTTGGTTAGAAAAAACTCATGACTTTGTCCGACTTTAATTTATTTAGGGAAGTTATTAAATATATTCACATCTCCATTGCCATTTGATTTCTCTATCATTTCTGTTTGCTGAGATATGCATGCATGTATAGTCATTGTTACATAGCGCACTCCAGAGTATGTGAATGAGATACCATTATTTGCAAGGCAAATTCTTAAGTAGCATTCTGTGTTTTCTTGAAGCTCATTCATTTTGTTTCTGCTTTTTTTTAACTTTTCAATTCCTATAATGGCTTTGTTCTACATGTAATGTAGGGTTTTCCTTTTTTTGTACTTAAAAGTTATTTTGTTGTAGTTGTAGGAATTTAGGGGGAAAATGCCAGTGATGTATGTATGAATATAGTTCTATATACAAAATGGATTCTGGAAGAGGCTCTATTCTTTTCTGTTCTTATACCTGTCCACAATACATGAGTGCATTCCAGTATTGCATTATGCTCTGTGACTAACTTCTGTCATGTGTGGTTCTACCCTCATAATGGTCATGTAGCACCTATCCTACCCATTTCAGCACCTTGCCTTATGGCTCCACTCTGGTTGGGGAAAGGTGAATCTTGACTTCTGAATGGAAATCATATAATCCATAACTAGGCTGAAATCTCTTTCTCCTATCCAGGGCTTTTTTTTGTGATCATACTCAGAGGCATGAGCTAACCCAGAAGAGACACCGGGATGGATGTGAAAGTCATCTAGGACAATTGGTTTTGTTGAATCCAACACCACTGCAGAAGGGAACTTGATCTGCTCAAGCAAGGCTTTGAGGTACCCTAGGATAATACAAAGTGTAATTCTACCCCAGACCCCAGGCAAAAAGGCACACCCACACGTATCTGCTTCAGGGTGAGCAGTCTTAAACATTTGAAGTGTAACAAAACAAGCACAATTACACTTTTTACACTCCTTCATGTGAAGATGAGACAGTTGTTTCTAACTTTCTTGCATTGTCAACCAATCAGGTGTGTACATGCAGTCGTACATGCATAGTCTGAACCCTCATCCATGCTTAAATCATGCATGATAAATAACCTTATTAACCAATGTTCCTGCATTATGTTAACATTATTAAGAAAGCCAGGTCTCTGTCAGCTGATGTAGTACTTACTGAATAGCTTTACATTTTCATAAATGGTTAATACATGTTGCAGAAATGTAAGATCTGATTTAGAATAAATGTACACAGTGTAACTTACTGGTATATTATGCTATTACTCATAATTTAATTTTCTTTAACTGTATATAGGATTTTATAGGATTATATAGGATTGTTTTATCCTTTATATAGGATTGTTCTTATTTCAGGATCCTTTATATAGGATTGTTCTTATTTCATCCCAGTAACAGTAATGTCACATTTAGCAAGTCAATTGAATATTAATAATGCACTTTGCCATCTCTCTTGTCTGATAGTCAATGTTGTTTGTTTGATTGTTTTTATTTACTTTGGATAACAGCGTGCACAGATAACTTGGCGAGAGTTGGCTGTACGGATTAGGATGTGCTTTAAAGACCCTAGATATTTCTACATTTAAAAACGTAAACAGATTAAAAGATTACAACAGTGGCAACAGTTAGAATGTGATAAGCATTCCTTTGTATGTGAGAAATACAAAAAGAAAAGAAAGGCATACCCATTCCTTTGATGTGGAATGGGAAATATGGCCTGTTCTTAAAAAAGAAAAAAAAAGCACGGGGGTGGAGATGGGGTGGGGTGTGGGATGAAGAAACTAAATAAGATCCCATTGGTGATAAGACTTGGTATTTTGATTCAGGGAAATATAGATGTAAGGCCAGAGGGGATTTTAAGCAAATATTACAGAATATTCCTGGCAACTAATATGGAGTCATGAGTATTTACACTGGAAATCTGATTCTATGAGTTATACTCATTCAGTCAGGGAAAAGAAACATCATAATATACAACAAACAAGGAGTCCTGTGGCACTTTCAATGACTAACAAATTTATGTTAGTCTTTAAAAGTGCCACAGGACTCCTTATTTATTTTGCTGAACTAGACTAGCACGGATACCCCTTTGGAACTTGATAATAATGGGTCTAATAGTAAATCCTCAATTAGAAATACCATTTGCAATAATTTGTCCATGAATAAAGTACAGACCATGAAATTATTTGGTGAATAATTTATAACAATGAAAAAAATGCAGGAAAATCGCTTTGTAGCTAATACAACGATAAAAGAGAAGTGAATTATGTCAAATTCTGTTATGAATCTGGGTTTAATCTCCACAGTCTTGATAGTGAACAACTAGAAAAATGATAGCTTTTAAGGAAAATATCTCCTTTGAAAAGCTTACTTATAGTTGTAGGCCAGAAGTGTCAAAGCCATTTTGCTTAGTGAGACTTTATATTAAGAAATTTTTATAGTTTGAGGATGGCTAAAATACTTTTATTATGAAATACCCTTTTTCTGATAAGTGGCTAGGAAAGCCTAGTGAAAAAATCCACAATGAATCCTCCTTTTTCAGGAAAGAGCATCCTGAAATGTAGAAGGTCAAATGTAACCAAACCATTAGCTTACATAATTTTCAGTTTTGTTTGAGTCAAGTCCAAAAACTGACTCCTCAAGGTCTCTGCTAACATAAAAGAGCCTCTAGTTCATCTGAAACTACTGGATGTCTGTCTTGAACTAAATTCTACTGGATGGACATTTGTCAGTTGCAAAAGAAAACAAAAAATGCTTGCGTATCTTCTGAGAGCGATGAGGTGCTGATTTTAAACCGCACCAGGCTGGAAGATGACTGGCAGCAAAGAAGTGTGACTAGAAAATTATTGAACACAGGACTATGACATGTGGATGAAACTATTTTTAGGGGATACATAACTGCATGGAAAAATAGGTGGATTATTTGATTAGGATTAGAGAAGGAACATATTTGTCTCTTGAAAAGAAAAGATCTTTGTCTTTAATTCCAGAAATCTGTCTTGTGTTAAATCTATAGTTTGCTAATAGAAGATTAGACTACAGAGGAGAACTCAAAACTGAAACTGATTCTAAACCTTATTAATTTTATTTAAAATGATCTTTCTGTTTATATTCAAAACACTTACCCCAAAGCTTATTGAACTTAATGGAAAGTCTCCCATCTACATCAGTGGGCCTTAGATCAGTCCCTTTTTCCTTACTCCAGATAACAAATATATGTCTAATTAACACAAATATTTCTGAGTGGAGAATCAAATCTTCTGTAAATGAGTGAGAAAGTGAGGTGACATGCCAGGGCAAGAAGAAAGTTTGTTAGAGTGTGAAGTAATGCAATGGACCTCAGTTGAGGTAGCCACATTTTGATGGAAGGCCTGGAGCTGATACAAATGTAGCTGGGAGCTGTTTGGGTCCTGGACAGCCCTGGTTCAGAGGAAAAAGTGGTGTAGAGCTACCTTCTTCCTGCATATGCTCATCTGTGTGGGGATTGAGTTCTATATCCACTGATGAAATTAAAATACAGCTCGGTAGGTGACATAGACCAGAAGGCAAGATAGCATGGTCCTCCTCTGGATATACTTTGGCTGTCTTGCCCCATCGCTGAGAGATTGAAAATATTCATCCTGTTTGCTAATTCAGCAATGTTAGGAACCCTGATCACCAAATGTGAAAAATTATTTCAGATTTATGCGTGAACAGGCTCTGCTCCTGCTCCCATTGAAATCAATAACAAATTTCCATTGACTTCAATGTGTGATTCAGTAATGTGAGGGGGAGCTGCCTGTCTTGATAAGATGCTTCTGCCCATGGCTGATTGTACTAAAAAATAGAAATGGAGAAAGAGCAAAGCTAGTTCCATGCTGCATGAACTTGAGCCTCTGCTAATGTATAAGATGTTAATTCAACAGTACATTCAACAGTACAGTGACCTAGGAGAGAGGCTGCGAGAACTTCTGTAAAAAGATGGGTTGGTTGCATAGTTGAGTCCTGGATTAGTAGATATGGAGCTGACTATAGGCAAGCTGGGTGAATAACTGACTTTTCTTTTTGGTGGTGTGGCAGGATGTACTTTTTGGTGGTGTGGCAGGAGGCTCTTTGAGGTCCCCTACTGGAGGCTCACAATCCTACCCCATCCCACCCTAGAAAAGGAGTAGTCAAGGTGGGTTCTCCAGGCCTGCCTGGAAGGGCTGCTGGAAAGCATTCAGTCGGAGATCAGTGAGTTCAGATAAAAGTTGCTGCAGGGCCTGAGCTAGTCTTTTCCTGGGGGCAGGGAAACCAGAGGAGCAAATGTGTGTTTTGCTGGTTGCTGGAGTTTAAGGGAGAGCCAGAAGAAGGGTTCTGGTGCATTGGCATTCCATGAGGAACAACTTCAGCCCTGAGGTAAGGATGAAGAGAAAGGGACTACACAGAGGCAGCAGCTATTACAGAAGCAGCACATGCCTCTATTTATAGGTCAGGACCCAGAGTGGTGGGTGGGCTAGGATCTGCCCACTGGCCACTGGTAGGGTGGGCTAAGTCCTGGGAATGGGACAAGACTTGTTTAGAAGTCCAAGTGAAGGACAGGTCTTAAGAGTCTCCAGGGAGGAAGTCCTGCAGGCACTGCTCTAAACCAGGGCAGACAATGACTTAAAGCTAATCCAGAAGGGGCTAAGGACTGAGCCCAAGGACAGGGCTAAAGACATTACTGAGGGCACAGGACAGGCCCTCTTGGACCCATTATCCCAGAAGGGGTTTCTTCATTTGTTTACCCTATGTGTAATTTAGCTGGAGGGTTGAGCACTGAAGACCCAGCTGACTTGAGCGAGGGAAGGGGTGCCAAGAACAGAGAGAGAGAGAGACAGTGTGTAGGATTGTCCCCTGTCACAGGTAGCCAAAACACTGAAGCAGGGTTGGGTGAGAACTTTAATTTCTTTTTTTACTGTTATTTTCACTCCTTTTAGTTAAATCTAGCTACATTTCAAAACTGAAGTGTTTTGATAAGTTGCAGTGTTTCACTTAGAAAAGTCAACTGAATGTTTTCACTTTAAGAATTTTTTCCTTTTTAAAATGTTTTTTCTATCCAAAACTATTTGATGAATTCAGCTTGAACTTGTGAACAGTTTCTTTTGAGCCCCATCTGCATTGTTGGCTAGTAAAGTATTTGCTGAAAATTATTGTGCCCTTATCTGATGAGAAGGTAATAGGAAGGGAAAGAGGCTTATTGAAAGACTTTTCCTAGTGATAACATTGTTCTAGGTTTCTCCAATTCTTAACAGGGCCACACTGAGAGATGTTGTAATAGGAAGGGCTAGGGGGCCCCTGTGATGTGATCCCAATAAGACATGAGATTTGGGCTCATTTATAAGGAGGGAGGAAGCCTCTGCCAATTTTTCCCATGTATTTGATTGTATTTTACTGATTATGGCTAAGTAGAAACTTTTATAGACTTAAGTTTCTCTCCTTACGTCCTGTCACTATCCCATTGTTGCCTATTTCTGCAAAGAGATAATTGGATCTAAAATGGATATATCTCCACATTTCAGTAAGTAGAGCCTATAGTCTTGGTTTAAAAATTTCAAGTGATGGAGAATTTACCACATCCCTTGGTAAATTGCTACAGTGGTAATTACTATCACTGTTAAAAATGTATGTATTATTTCCAGTCTGCGTCTGTCTTCAACATCCAGCCATTGAACATCATAATGCCTTTTGTTGCTTCGATAAAGAGCCATTTGTTATCAGAAATTGTCTCATTATGTAGGTACCTGTAGATGGTGACCAAATCTTAACCCTCTTTTTAATAAGCTAAATAGATCATAAGTTCCAGATGGGTAGCCATGTTAGTCTGTATACAGCAAAAACAATGAAAGTCCTGTGGCTCCTTAAAGACTAACAAATTTTGGGGGGCATAAACTTTCATAGGCTGCAATTCACTTCGTCTCATGCATCTGACGAAATGGGTTGCAGCCCACAAAATCTCATGCCCGAAAGGGGGAAAATACCAAAAGATGCATAAAAACCTCTCCAGCGCTAGTTGATTTTTTTTAAAAAAAAAGCAGTGGCATTAATATTTTTGGCTTCATCAAATTTTGAGACTTCATAAAATGTTTGCATTTTTATCACAATTTTGTCATTGTATAATGATTTCCTATTATGTCACCTTATTCAGCTGAAAGTGCCCTAACCTCACAGTCTGATTCTTCGGCGTTATTATCTAGAAAAACAATTATTTTGGAGGTTGAAACGCTCAACTATATTTCTGTCACTGACAATAGTTCTCCCTTTGCAGTGTAAAAAATTAATACGGTCTTACCAGTAAATATCACAATTTTCCTGAAATATTTATTTAAATATCTCAGTGATTTAAGCCTTTTTCCTCACAGTGTAACTAGTGTGAAATTAAAACAAATTTTACCCACTTCACTGGCTTTTTTCAATGACCCCGCTTCCTCCCTCCATTTTCCTAGACAGCACTGAGAAGACTTCACTCGCAATAGTACATATTACACCTTTTCCAAAGGGGGGTGAGTGGGTGGGTGTGTGGGAGAGAGGGCGAGAGAGAGCTTTTACTAGCGTAGAAGCCCTCTTGCTATCGTGGCTGCTATATAGTGAATTACATTGTAGGTTACAAACATGCAGCACTGCATTTTGATGTGGAATTACTTCAAGGAGTGCAGCATTCTGCAGCAATCAGAACATTTCCAATGAACTTCAAACTATATGTGTGCGTTTGGATCGTTCTCCTTAGAAAGGTGTTTCCCTTTCAGTGGGATATTAAATATATCTTAGCTTGAAGTTTGTGGCATTTTTCATGGAGCAGAATTGCTCAAGTAACTGGAAAAATTTAACTGGAAAACAGTTTCCATAAATGATGATTTCCTTTTTTTTCTTTTTTTTTTTTAGTCAAATAGTTTCTGCAGATATGATTTACACTAGTCTTTGTTCTTTTGTCAAGTTTGATTGACTTGAGATTTCATATTGCAGTTGTTGTATTTAAGCAACACCAGTCAAATTCAAAGCATCTCTAAAAAGCTTTCTTCATTAAAATACATCACCAGGGTTACCAACCTTATTAAGATTTTTATCAATGTTTGCTGAGTTCTCTGATTTCACAGGAGCAGATTGTGTTTCCAGCAGTTCTGGAGCATTGTATCATACTCAATCAGTAGTCTCATCGATTTCTTAGGAAATAGAATTTATTCAGATAAACACTGGGTCAAATCCTGTTTCATTGCCCCGTCCCATTCAGATCAATGGAATTGCTGACGTATAGCTTGGAAGATAACATGGTTTACTTTCTGAAAGCACCTTGCATATTTTATGGATATTTATTTATTATTTTTCTATTTTCTCCCTCACCACCTTAAAAAGACACTTCTCAGCAAGTTGATGGTTGTAACTGTTGTGCAGGGTGGTGGTATGTTGTGATAAATACACAGCAGGCTAACCTAAGCAAACCATTAATACAAGTCATGGTGGGATTCAAGATTAAAAGTTGCTTTCAATTTTCTAATCACTGGGAGGGCTCCTTGCAAGTGTGCTGTTTCCTGTAGCAAATGGCAACTCCTGGAACTGTAAATAACAAGAATGTGTTTGATCTGACTGAGAGTTGAACTTTTGCCTACCCAATGTAGCATGCCAAGCACATTAATATGTGAAGATTGTGATTCCCTGAGCATATTTATTTGCAGATGCTTTTTAACACACTGTAGGGGAGTGTTATGCAAGGGCAATAGTTTGGAGGCTGTCAGCTTCACATGATATGCCTTAATCCACAAATCTTGCCACCAAAGTGAAAAGTAAATTATTTCAAGGAGCTTTGGAAAAAAAACCCCCTCAAATCTTTTGTACTCTTTGACTTTGATACAGTCATTACATTTGTACTTTGCGTTTGCAAGTCCTCTTAAAAAGGAATTAATAATTCCCTTTGCAGTTCAGGCCTATCAAATACTGAATATGATTTGTATAATCTACTGGAGTTCTTTCTGGTTGTTTTAAAAATCCTCATCCTAACACAGCTGACCTGGCTATATGTAACTTTAATAGCTCACATTTTGAGGCTAACTGGGACAGAATTGTAATAATACCAGAGCCTATTAAAGTAAAAGCTATACAGTTATTACTTGAAGGTCACTGAAGTCCCCTGTAGTGACATCTGTATTGTGTCTGTACGTCTAGAATTTTATAAGTACAGAAGTGGGCATATTATGCATTGAAATTCATTATGAATATTGGAGGAAGAGTATTAGAAAATAATTCAAATTTAACAGCTCCATAGTGCACTGGCTCTTCATTTTACCCATCCTGTGCAAGTTGGCTGCCTTTTTACTGTGAATGTACTTGCTGCCCATGTTTATCAGAGGAAATGGTAGTAACTTTAGGCAGTTATGCTGAAATAACTTGTCATCTACTCACTATTTTGTTTTTAATATCTCAGTAAATTTGGAGCTTGCAAAAGATACCAGAGTGACAACTTGAAGGCCCCCATTTATCCATACAACAGCATCAGCACAGACAATGGCTGAGCAAGTTTCCCCACACTATACACCAGTATTACATAACCCTGATGTGAAGGGACAAGATCTGAAAGTGAGAGACAATCATCTTCCTTATTCCTAGTCAATCCTGTCTTAAAATGCCTATAAGGATGACAAATAGTGCCAGCTCTGGTAAAGTTGTGTTATATGAGCACAGCCTGTGTCTACTAGAAGCTGTACTGAAACTACACATTTTGTTTTTTGGAGCAGAATCTGTGTATCAGAGGATAACTGGGATTCCCACTGACTTGGGCTGGAATGAAACCTGTGGGGAAAGACGGGAAAGCTTCTCTATTCTGTTAACTCTCTGTCCCAATCAGTTCCCCTGGCCCACCTTACTGATTACTGAATGTTCTTTGATATTTGTACAAATGCTCAATACCCTGCAGCTTCTATTGCAGGAGGTCAGACTAGATGATCGTACTGGTCCCTTCTGACCTTAAAGTCTATGAGATTCCCTCAGAACAACAGACAATTCACTGAGAACAATAGACATGCATAACTTCAGAGATTAGAAACTTTATCTGAGTCAGTGGAAGAAAGGAAATCTGTGCTTTTCTTTAGTCTCCTGCCCTTTCCTTCCCTTCTCCTCTCCCTTCCCTTGTGGAGGTCAGTTTCCACATAGTTTTGGGAGTAGACAGTAACTAGACAGGATGGCATCCTAGCTGATTGGTTAGCCTGATGGGCAAAGATTCCAATAAAACAAACAAGATGGCACTTTTAAAGACTAACATTTATTTATCGCATGAGCTTTTGTGGGAGAACATCCCACCTTGTCAGCTGCTTTGAAGATGAAAGCTCATGCAATATATAGATTTGTTAGTCTTTAAAAGTGCCACTGGACTCCTTGCTTTGCTGAACTAGACCAACAGAGCCACCTTTTTGAGAGATTCCAATGATTCCCATGTACCCAAGGAGGGCAGACAAGTTTTTTTCCCCTGGCTGGTGTGCTATTATATGTCCAGAAAAACAGCTGAGATGCTGGACAGGAAGCAGCATGCAGTGGGAACATAAATGCAATAGGCAGTAGTCCCAGCAGTAGAGAGATGTTTGCACAAGATAATCGTTTAGAGACACTCCTCATAAGGGACAGTACTATGAACATAGGAGTTTCAGGAGGAGCCATGGAGGCCAGGTTGGGAACACCACATGGCGGTGTGCAACAGTTCACCAGAGACGTTCTCCAGTTTGTTTTATTAAAGTCTTACTAATTTCTTTTTATTTTGAATTGTTGTTTAATAAACCCCAAGATTGTTACCCCAGCCAAAGAAATCATCTGCATGGTTGCAACAGTGACAGCAGTGTTTGCACAGTAGGGATGCCTCAGGAACTTCTATTTGGAACACTTGCTCTGGGAACAATGGGAGATGGTGGGTGCTGAGCATGTCTGAATGCCAGCCCACTTTAGGAACTTACATGGGGAGCTAAACTCCTCTGAAAATTGAGTTCTAAAATATTAATGATGAGCCATCTAACATGCATAGAATTTGAATTCAAGGGGCTGGGTTCTAAGTGAACTCCACAAGCAGTTTGAATCTTTATTTAGATCTCTGCCAAGCAAAAGTAATGGAAAGCACAATAGAACAGTGTCTCTCCACCATTCCTCCTCCACTTCCTGCCTCGCTTACCGCAGCAGTTTCCCTCACGACATAGCCCTCTCACTGCTGGCTACCTATGTTTTATGGTACACTGAACACTCTCCATTCCAAGTCTCAGCAGTTGGGCTGGTTGCTCATAGCACATGCACACAGAGCAATACTAGAACATGCTCTGGTACATGGAGCCAAACAAATGTAGTTAATGAGTCCTCACTCACTAAGTATGTGTTGTGAGCTATATATAGGAAGAAAACTGGCTATCAGTGTAGGTTTCCCATAAGGTGATGTACTTTTAGTTCCCATGATAACTAGCCATATATTAACCATGGTGCATGGACACAGACTGTGTTTAGAGAAACATAGTCATTAACTGGTTACAAACTTGGTTGCATATTTCAGTTTGGATGGAACCTAACAAGTCTTTGCTGCTATGTTGTCTGGCTCATGCAATTAGAGTGATAAAGTAGGCCCACTCAGTAATGTAGTCATGGGTCTTGTTCTTCATATGCTTTGATAGCCATCTAGCCTTATAATTGGTACAGCCATGTTTTCCAGCACATTTGAGGTGGCCAGAAGATTCTGACGTATGCTTGATATTTTTCAGCACAATCTACCTGTTGTAGAAAAGGCCTTGTGAAAACACTACAACATGGAGAATGTTTTGCCATTTTAACATGTTTTACAACAAAAGAAAGAAAAACCCAAACCAAACCCTGATTGTCATTTCTAATGACACTTGATGCAGTCAAAAATATGGGTTGCATTTTGTATTTCCCGAGGTGGTTGTCTGTGGAAAAAAAAATCATTTCATCCAAGCTGGCTGACTAATGCTGTCACATCATTTTAAAAGAGATCATTGAGAATCTAGAAGGAGAGCTTTCAAAAGTGCAGATGCCGATATATCCTCAAGGTACAGAAACTGAAGAAAGTGTACAGTGGTTGTGCATGTGAAGTTCTACTCTTTCCTGATAAGAAACCCCAGAGGCTGAGCTGCCTTTGGAATCGTTACATGAGATTATTTCGTTATGTCCTCTCATTGCTTACACATTGTTTAGCAAACAAACATACCACCATGTATAAGAGAAACTGTATTACCGTGGTGTGTGAGCACCATTATCATTAACGTTTCAACTTGTCTTGGGTATGAAGTAGACCTTTCTAAGGCCTCTAAAATTTGATATGCTAATTTGGATATCTTTGAAATTTGGTGTACCTCATGAGAGTGCAATGTAAGGTTAGGGACCCACACGTGGAGGCACTTGAGCTAGATGTTCTGAAGATATAAGATCCTAAAATAATAACTGTTTGAAAAAAGAAACAAATTTTACATCGTTATTCATGTGGCTTTTAGGTTTGGGTTGTTTTTTTTAAAATTCTTTTTGCCCAGAACAAGAGATCAGATTATTGATATGATGTAGGTTAAAATGGTCTCAATCTGTCAAGTTATAACCAAGGTAGGGCATGGCACCGCTTAAATCTTTGGGGAACCCAAACTGACAATAGAATTTAAGAAATGTACATTTTTGTACTTTGCAGGCACGACTAAAGAAAAAAAGCTTTTCTATTGCTGACATTGTATGTCCTTATTAAGTTCAGTTTTTGTAAATGTTCTAAAATCCAAATGGTTAATTGTATTGCTTTGAAATTTAGTGCACCTAACAGCTGGGGGTACTGTTAGTATCCAAATGTGAGGTTATTTGACCAAGGGGTTCCCAAGTTACAATCCCCTCCATTCCAAAAAAACAAACCAAAAAAAACCAACCAAACAAAAAAACCAACCCACCCTTCTTTTATTATTTAGACCATGTACAGTTAAACTGAGATATGAATGACTCGATGAATCATAGACCTCTCGATGGCTGGCTATGAACTCGCCCTTCATTTAGTATAGCATAGTTGTTTTCTGATCCTGACATTACATGTGAGTTGGGTTATAGGAGTGAGGAAGTAATTGCAATAGAAACATTTATCTTTATTTATCTTCAGGAAGATGCATTTCCTGATGTAGGAAGGCCTAGGTAAGCAATGCAGAAAGGTCAGGACAGGGGAATGCAGTAAATGGGTCAAAGGCATGGCTGGAGATGTATGACTGAAGCAGGGCTGGGGAGGATGGATATGCACACTTAAATTACTACTAAATCCATCCAACAATATATCTTCTCCTGGTGGAGTGGTGGGGTGTTTTGTGTGTGTGTGTGTGTGTGTGTGTGTGTGTGTGTGTGTGTGTGTGTTTTGTTTTTGTGTTTCTTTTTAAACTAGGAAATTCAGTGACAAAAAACTACATTAACACAAGTTAAAGTTGCTTGATAGTACTTTGGTCTCTTGTAGAATATTTGAGATTGAGTAAAACTAGATGAGGAAAGGAGAATTAAGGCTGCTCTTTTTCAGTAATGTCCCAATATGTCCTGTTAAGACACACATCTTTACCCTGTCAGTTCCACAGCTGCTGAACTCTACAAACTTTTCATCTCCTTTTACAATCCATTCAGTCTCACAAATTCTTGGGCTTCATACAGGCAAAATTTAATGGCCTGCGATGTACAGGTAGGAGGATATTTAATGATCCCCTCCAGCCTTAAACTCAATGAACCTAGGAAGTAATACAAATGAACTAAACTTACAAATGGAGTAGACTTTTCTTGTGAATTAAAACCATGTCAGCAGGGGTGATACCATAATTGGGTAACAATGTATTTTAGGGGTGCTTATCTAATGTGCAGTAGATATTTATATTTTATGTTTTATGAGAGCTACTGCACCCACTTCATGAAGGTATGAAATGAGAAATTTCATCAGTTTGTTGAACCCTCTGTGAATTTTCAGAGAGTCAGCAAAGGCTTTACCGAGATGAGAAATAGTCTTCATTGACGCTCAGCAAGCCTTCTCTCATAGAATTAGATCATCATTTCCTATGTCCCATTAAAATTTCCTCTCACAAGAAAAGCTTTTACTACTGTGCATGAAAAACTATAACTGCATACTGATGTGTACACTCATGTAGGCAGACACTGGCTCTGAACTATGAAGGAGTAGCTCTAATGCTTTGAGCCTAGGGTTCTATAATTATGCATTGGTTACATTTCTATAGTGGAGCTAAGGCCTAGTGATGGCTGCCACAACATGGATCTGCTGTGGGGAGGAGGTCCAGTGAGTCCTTTCTCCAAGAACTCCCAGCATGCAGGGAGCTGCCCTAATACTCTTCCCTTTGTTCCATAAGTGCAGGGAGTGTGGTGCTGGTACTGAAGGCAGAGCTGTTTGTCCTGATGGGAAGTTGCATGGGTGTGGTTTTGATGTAGCTGTGGTGATACTCCATGCCATAGTGGTTGCAAGGACTGCATCAGGTGGAAGAGCAAACTACACTTTTTCCAAAGGTAGTAAGTCCTTTCTGTAAGCAGAGGGATTTAGAAGCATTATACTTTTCTGGTCCCTGCAGGCATCATGTTTTCAGCTGCTTCTTTCTCCAGTGCTGGCTGTAAGAGCCATAACTGACCTCCTAATTATTATGATCAGGCTTTGAAAAGGTGGGTGTCAGGTAACTTTTGCAGTCTCATTAATATTATTGTAACATAGAATACACTGTACTTCCACAAATGACTACTTTCTATCAGAAATGAATATGATAACCTTGTCAACTCTAAATGAGTAAATATTCTAATCTGGTGAAATCCTCATTATATAATAGTGTGTGTGTATGTGTGTGATGGTTTTAGTCTACTGATTTAAACCAAAGATGCACTTCATGTCATGTTATCTCTTGATTCTTAACTTTTATACTTGGTTGGGCTCTTTCCTCGGTTTTTACAACCTGCATATATTTCTTGCAATACATCTCTCTAAATACCTCTAGGAATCAAAAGTTCATTTTTCTTTATGAATTAATGTGTCCAAAAGAGAGAGCTCATTTCTCCATTACTAGTATCTCTTCCCTCCAGGGGCAATTTATCCTTTTGAGAAAGCTAACCTTTAAGTATTATTTCCTTTAGAATTTTGTATTAATCATCTTTGCTCATGTCTTTCTTGATCTGCTTCATCCCACAATCTCCTGCTGCAATCAGAAAACCAAATTTACAGGATGTTTGAGTCATGTTAGTATGGCAATATCAGGCACAATCATTTTATTAAAAGTGGGTTGCTAAATGAAATCTGATCTTCCAAAGTCTTACTCCTAGGCTACACCTTTGATCTAGTTTTCAGGGGCTGGTATGTTTTTAAAGATAACCTGGAAATATATATCATATAGGTAATCATTACAATAATCATATATAGAGCATCAACACCAAGGAAGACAGGTGCAGTAGTCAAAAGAGTAATCAAAACAGAAAGGATTTACCACACTGTTTCCATAACAGAATCACTTTGGATTCCTTGACCATAGGATGATGATGATTTTAGGAGGAGGACTGTTGAGCAGAGATAAGGTCTCCCTATCAAGATAGAGGAAGAGCTTCAAACTAGGTTGAATGGGGGCAGGAAACAAAAGCCCAGAAGTAAGTCCAAAACTTGGAGACCTTGGTGAAGAGTTGAAATCAGGGGAGAACTTGGACAATCAAAGCATGGACAAAGCAGAAACAAGAGGAATGTAGAAGGAAAACTGAATGAATGTCATAGATGTCTGTATGCTAATACAAGAAGTATGGGGAATAAACAGGAAGAACTAGAAATACTAGTAAATAATCACAATTGTTATCAAAAGGACTTGGTGGGCAATTCACATGACTGGTGGTATATTGGTGTTGAAGGATACAGATTGTTAAAGAAAGATAGGCAGGGGAGAAAAAGAGGTGGTGTTGCCTTATATATTAAATATGTATATACTTATACTGAGGTTGAGATAAAATGGGAAGCAGACCTGTGGAAATTCTCTGGGTACGGTTGAAAGGGATGAAAAAAAAAAAAGCAAGAGCGATGTTATAGTTGGAGGGTCTGCTATAGGCTACCTACCCAGTAAGTAGAGGTAGATGAGACTTTTTAAAAATAACTAACAAAATCAACCAAAATATAGGACGTGATAGTGATGGGTGATTTCATCTACCCAGGCATCCTTTGGGAAGATAACAGCAGGGCAAAAATTATCCAGAAAGTTCTTGGAGTGCACTGAAGACAACTTTTTTATTGCAGAAGGTGGAGGATGTGACTAGGAGAGAAGCTGGTGTAGATTTGATATTGATAAACAGGGAGGAAGTGTTTGAGAATTTGAAGGTGGAAGGCAGCTTTGATGTATTAAATGCACAATAGTAACTATCCACATGAATAGTAAAGAAGTATGGTAAAAGATTATGCTGGCTTAACCAAGAGATCTTCAATGACCTGAAATTCAAAAAAAGAATCCTACCTAAAGTGGAAAGTAGGTCACACAATGAGGGTTTCTGTGTTAAAGAACCATGTAGTGATGAATTTAGACAGGCCAAAGTGCATTGAATGGGATCCCACATGGATCTGTTTTGGGTCTGGTTCCTTTTAATATCTTCATAATTTATTTGGGTAATGACAAAGAAAGTACACTTTCAACGTTTGTGGATGATGCCAAACTGGGAGGTTGCAAGTGCTTTGGAGGATAGGATTAGTATTCAAAATGATCTTGACAAATTGGAGAAATGGTTTGACATAAATAGGATGAAATTTAATAAGGACAAATTTATAGTACTATGCTTAGGGAGTTAAAAATCAATTGCACAAATACAGCCTGGAAATCACTGCCTTGGAAGGAGTATTGCAGAAAAGGATCTAGGGGGTCATAGTAGATAACTAAATATGAGTCAACAATGATATACTGTGGCAAAAAAAAGCAAACATCATTCTGGGATGTATTAGCAGGAATATTGTAAGCCAGAAATGAGTAGTGCTGTTACTTTGCTCAGCATTGATAAGGCCTCAGCTGGAGTACTGTGTCCAGTTCTGGGCACCACTCATTGGGAAAGATGTGCACAAATTGGAGAGAAGTCCAGAGAGAGCTTTAATAATTTTTGTTGGTCTAGAAAACATGACTTATGAGGAAAGGTTAGGAAAAAATGGGTTTGGTTACTCTGTAGAAGAGAAAGCTAAGAGGGGATATACAGTCTTTAATTATGTAAAAGGTTATTATAAAGCGAAGAGTGATAAATAGTTCTCCTAATCCACTGAGGACAGCATAGAAAGGAATGGGCTTAAATTGTAGCAAGCTAGATTTAGTTAGACATTAGGAAACATTTCCTTAGTGTCAGAGTAGCTAAGTAATGGAGCAAATTACTTAGGGCAGTTGTGGAATCTCCGCCATTGGAGTTTTTAAGAACAAATTAGGCAATCATGTCAAGAATGGTCTTCTAAATAATACTTAGTCAAGGATCAGTGCAGGGGATTGAACTAGTTATGACTTACTGAGGTCCCTTCCAGTCCTACAAGACAGTGTTTCTATTATTTTTCTATTCTTCTGTTATCTGCAGTCACCAAGGGGAGAAGTTAGTTCTTCTAGATTCTGAACAAGAATAATCCTTCCCTTTCCTGCTCTCCAGTGGCACCAGCTAGCTGCTGACGGATTTAGATGCTACTGATCTGCGTGGGACACTTTTACAACTTTAAAAAAAACACGCTCCCATAATCCACAAATACTAACTATATCCATCATTGTGCTGAGTTAAATGTAAGTGTGATCAGACTTGATACAAGCAGGTCACCTTAGTTTCTTACCACCTTTGGCTTGTGAAAACGATGGAAGTATCTTTGGGGCCACCATCACACACACTGTAGAGCAGGATAACTCTTTGCTATGGTGCAGTAGCATGAGTGAGAAACTACTGATGCCGTCAAATCATGAAAGACTGATACAGTGGAATTTGGTGTCCATAGGTTAAGGTGTTGAAATGGGCAGGGCAATCTTCTCATGATAGATGTGCTTACTGCTTGTTTACATGGACCAGTTAAGAGGTGCATTGCAGAATAAAAGACTGAACATGCAATTATAATTGACAAGCTGACAGAGTACATGTCCAGGAACTAGAACAGCTTTATGTAAACAAGTCTTTCAGGAGCCATTTTAGGCACTGCTGGGCAAGATATTTGCTTAGCAGTTGCTTTAGTTTCTTATATTGACAAAGCAATTAAACTGAGAGGGTTGGGTTTTTTTTTTTTTTTTTTTTTTTTTTTTTTTTTGTGGCTTTGTCTTGATTAGACTGAATCATTCAGTCATGAGACTTGGATAGCAGGCATCTGAATGTATGGTGCCTGTGGCCTATATTTCTTTTCAGAATAAAATTATTTTAATTTAAATTGGGAAAATAAGCCAAATTATCTTCTCTTCAGCATTCTGAATGTATTTACCTTCATCGTATCACCCCTTATTCATCTCCTCTCTCAACTATCATAATTTTGACTTCTTGTACAGAAATTTTTGCTTTTTTTATTATTTCCTTTTGGAAATAAAATAATGGTTGCCATAATTTAGGAAATTACCATGTTACTGGAATTTGTATTAATGGATTGGCTTTTCATATGAAGAGCCCAATTTTTATATATGGATGGTTGACTAGTAGAAACTAAAATCCTATTTCTGAACACTAAGCTCAAATCCAAATCCAAAGTGAATGGTAGGTCCCTATTGCTGTAATGGGCTAAACATCCACCCAAGTTCTAGAATTTGGAAATCCTAACATAAGAATGTTATGCCTTACGTCCATCTCTGCCTTTGGAACATCTAAATCATTAATCTTCATCTTGAAATCAGCATACAAGCACTTAAATTCCTGCTACAGGAGTCCACATGCAGGCTGCATGTTTTGCTAGATGTCCTGAGTTGGAAATAGACTACACACTTCTCTTTTTTATTGGTTGATGGTAGAATTGGACAGAGCTGGATATGTGAGAATGAGTTAACATTGTTCTCTGTAATCATTCTCAATTGGAAAGACCTGTGACTATCTGCAGAATGGAAGGTAGAAACACCAGTGTTTTGAAAGTGAAGAGCCACACCTGGATTAGTGACATGTTTGTTTAAATCAACATAACAGTGGCATTGGAAAGAGGGACTGAAAATACTGGATTTGTTACTTGCATCTTTTTTTCTGTCCAAGGTCTTTGCAGAAAAGACATTGAACTATTGGTATTTTACATCCAATTTACAAATCCAGTGGATACCACCTGACTTCAGTGACGTAGAAGTATTTAGACATGAAGCTAATGGCACAGCAAATGCTTATAAATATTGACAAGTTCCAGAGGGATAGCCCTGTTAGTCTTTTTCAGCAAAACAAACAAGGAGTCCTGTGTCACTTTTAAAGACTAACACATTTATTTATTGCATGAACTTTCATGGGTATTCACCTACATACTGCAGTTTCCACTTCATGCATCTGATGAAGTGGGATTATATCCACAAAAGCTCATGCGATAAATAAATTTATTAGTTTTTAAAAGTGCCACAGGACTCCTTGTTTGTTTTGCTTATAAATATTGTTGCCTTAAGGCTTTGAGTCTTCAGCCCATTAGATGAAAACTTTATATAGAATGTGCAGGTAAAATTTTTATTTTAGGTACTTTAATTAATCAATTGTTGCTGGATATATTTAGATATGTTACACATAGCTTTGCACAGAATTTTAAATCTGTGTATGTATTTTGGGGCTATGTTAACTAGGATCTTTTGTTTGTAAATGAAATACAGCTTTGTGTTTTATGCGTTACATGTATGATTTTACTTATGATTCCTACCATAGCAAATATATTTCCAGGGTTTCATGTACTGTAAATAAATTAAAAACCAGACATTTCATGAAAGTGCTGCAAAGTAATCAGCTACAGGAAGACTAAGAAGTGAAATGGTACTTGGAATACTATAATTAATATTAATCTTTTGCTTGACAGAACAAGTGATTAAAGTACTCCACCTCTCTTACTTGATATGCAAATCCATCTGAATTGTAATATTGTGTGATAAACACATTATAATAACTGTTACTGGCTAAATTTTAGGCACCCTTGTTAGCAGTAGATGTAAAAGGTGAAAGAGCCGGAGTGTATATAATTACAGAAATTCAGTATCTGTTTAGAAAGTGTCAATACAGTTTTTACTGGCAAAAATAGAAGGGACAGAGACCATGATTTCTTTCATGTGTTGGCTCTCAGAAATAAAGAATTGATCCCTCTGCAAATTTGACTAGCAGATGATTTCCCTCACACACTTTGGCAGATATCAATGTATAGTGCCTCTAATTTAGAGATTTTCCCTCCGGTAACATTATTGTGTCTACTGAAATATGCACACTCCATCCTTTCCTTTCCTCTCTGTCTCTCCAAGCAATTCTCCAAACTTGATCTGCCAGAAGCAGCTTTCCATGCATCTCAGGTTCATTTTTCGTCCCTAATTAGACAAAATCCCAGCTCTAGGCTTCTTCCAGTGCATTCCTGCTCTCTCTTCACTGCTTTCCCTGACTATTCAGATTGCACAGAAGGATCTTAACTTCAGGATTTTCCCGAATGCTACACTCTGAGCTGTAACAATTAAATACAAAATTGAACCTTCCCCACCCCCATTCATGGGTTTCTTGTTGGTCCTTCTCCACTATCAGACTGAGGCTTTCCCACTGCTCTTTACTTTTCCCTGGTATCTCACATGTGGTTTCAGGCTTCTTGGCCAACACTCTAGGATATACACAATCAAGTCCTTCCTAGCTGCAGTCGCTAAATTAGGTAGGATGCTTTTTCCAGCCCTGCTGAAGAGGGGTCCAAAAGGAAATCAACTCCCTTAATTGTTTCTCTGTTTCCTGTTTCTTGACTGTCCGTTGGTGGCTATATCAGAGTTTCTAATGAGAATTTTTTAAAGGCTGGAATTGTTTCAGGATTTTTTTTTGGGGGGGGGGGGGCCGCATGTCCCTGATTCCACTACCACACTCAATAATGTATAACTTATATTTATCCCTAAAGCTAGAAATTCTTGACTAAGACTGAATTTCTGTCCCCATTAAGACTATTATTCAAGCTCCTGGTGAGAGTACAAGATTCTGGCATGACTGGCAATTGATTCTTTTATATAAAGTATTACAATGTCATTAAAAAAAAACCCCTAGCACTCATTTTAATAAGCTTTGTTTTTAAAAGCATGTTGCATTTGAAATCCAGTTGAATTCTGTATTAAACATAAATAATACTGCACAGCAAAAACTTCATTTTAGGTAACACATGAGTGATGAGTCATAGGCACTTTAAGCAATGTAATAAAACAGCGACAACACATCATTCTTTACGTATGTCCATTTCCTGATGTGTCAACAGTAGAACAAGTTCTGTAAACCAGATTTCATTTATTTTGCTTCCTCCTCTTCACTAGCTATCAATCATAGTTGTTCTTTACCCTAGATCCTGAGCCTCTTCATTCATTTGACAGTTCTTGGACTTTGGTGTTAACCTTTTATCTCTGCATTCCAGTCGCTGGTTTTATATCTTAATTCTGGTCCTATCTGATACGGAACATGGCACCAGCCTTATGGTTGGTCTTCTAGTGCAGACAAATAAAAGATATACTTTATATTAATGTTCCTAGAATTCTGATGTTTTTAGAAATCCTACCGTTCTAATCAGTCTGAACCTGAGACATTCCTGTCCCTAAATAGATCCTATGAACCAAGCAAATGTATATGAAGAGTCCAAAATATTAGTATTTAAATAATCCTCTCCCTTGATCTTCGGAAACTTATTTCAATCACTGTACAGATCTTCATCCTGCATATCATAGGAACTGGATGGGACCATGAGAGGTCATAGAGTCCAGTCCCCTGCACTCATGGCAGGGCCAAGTACCATCTTAAATTATCCCTGAAAGGTGTTTGTCTAACCTGTTCTTAAAAATTTCCAATGATGGAGATTCCACAATCTCTCTAGGCAATTTATTCCAGTGGTTAATTACCCTGACAGTTAGGAATTTTTTCCTAATGTCCAACCTAAACCTACCTTGCTGTAATTTAAGACCATATATAGGATGGGGTTTTCAAAAGTGCTCAGGTTGGTTTAACTCACTTAAGTCATATGTTAGTAAATAATTTTGTTGATGATTTATGTGAAGCTTGCTTTCTCTTAACCCATGCTGGCTCTACAAGCAAAACACAATTTAAAAAGCTGAATACATCTACTTGTTAACCAAAGTGAACAGTTTTGAATCTGAATATATACCCAGGAAGCAGAGCAGTTGAGTGAGAGATGACAATTAGAGATAATCTCTCTTTAGAGCAGAACTTCACTTAAAGTTTCAAAAATAATTTCGATGTTTTGTCTAAGTTGGGTAATGTACCTAGGCAGACTCTTTTGCCTGTGTGGAATCACACTGAGAATCTTAAACTGCACTTTTTGAATGTTAACATTTAAAAGAGCAAATTTCCAGAAACATGTTTTAATGTTGTGTGTGCATGTTTTTGTGTATGCAGATTTTCACATACAACTTTTCTCAAGCAAAAACGCCCCATAAACACACTAATTTATTAGTTAGTTCAGTTTAATTACGTGACTTTACATGTTTTCACTTTTTAAAACACACTTGAAATACTGTTCATGTGAACATGAATATTTTCTGGTGCAGTATTAGAGGTTGGACTGAGTACCTGTGATGTATAGGGCCCAAGGTTTTATTAAAACGGTTGTGGTTTTGTTGATGATATTGTTTTTGATTATAAATTCATCCTGCAGTTCTGCAGCACTGAGTGAGACTAATTGAATGACTTTGCTGGTATAACAGCGAGCAAAATGAGGAAAAAGTCCAAAACAGTGAGGCTTTGGTGGTTGTTAAAATTATGTGTAAAGCTATATTGTCAGCTGTGTCCTTGTAATGGCATGTCAGATGGACCTATGAATAATTTTTAACTTGTATTTGACTTTAACAACAAAGTCTAAGGGGCTGGAAATGTTCCTGCAATCCTGATGCTATTATATAATGCTATCCTTAGCAGAATCAAAGAAAAAGTAAAAACATACACTCTCAGAAGAACATTTATCCTTTTTTGTGGTTTTTGTTTTGGTTTAAGTCATTCTGAATAGTGATAACTGCAGGATAGTTTAGTGATGAGATTTCTGATCATGTTGAACAAGTCAGAAGGGTGAATATGCTTTGTATCTTTCTTTATCATATAGTTTTCCAATTTTTAGTGTTCAATTTTTTATTTTTTTTTTTTGTGAAGATCTCTGAAAACATCCAGCTACCTGTTTAGGTGCTGGCAAAATGGATTTAGTTGTCCAAATATGAACACATTTGCCTTCATTCTTCATATAAACTTTCTTTGTTATATTTTCTTGGCTGGAATGTGATAGAGTGATTAGGTCACTTACCCTCACAGGACTTTACTAGCAATGGTCAAATGAGCTTGGCTGAAGCAAGAAATTTCTCTAAAGCTTAAAATAAGCCCCATCAAAACTTCGAGTTGAAATTTTTTGTTGAATGTTGGGATTTTTTATTTGTTTGGGGTTGTACCATTCTTTTTGATGAGTGCATACATTTGTACTTCCACATTCTGGCTAGGAGCTGAAATAGAAGGGTTGATATTCCAGGGAAGATATCCTCAGTTGTATGCTTTGACCCTTTCATAACTGGATGCACTGGAAAACTCAATAGATGAATCCTCCTCTACCTAATTTGGGGACCAAAAATTTTGAATAAAACTCCAAAAGTGTTTGTGTTTATCTAAACCAAACTCCAAATATTTTGAGGTTTGGATTTAAATGTTAGTTTATTTTGTCTTTATTTATATTATATTTGTAGAGTAGGGAATTTATTGTGAATAAATGTAAAAATAAAAAGAATGCAGTGATGAAATATTGTAAGGGAGAAAGAGCAATGACATAGACTGTGGTAAGTGTATTTTCTTCTCCCATGGATCAATGTGACTTGAATAAAAGATCTTCTATTATCTGATGGAAAATCATTGCAGATTTAAATCTAATTTAGGATACAATAGTCATCAGCAAGTTAAATAAGACCTAGGGACTTCATACAGGTTATAACCACCACTGTTTTCTTCCATATTTCCTACATTCCTCAGTATGTGAAGCTGTAACACATCTATAACATCCTCTTCTGAAGCAAGATTTCCATGTAAATTTCACTGCAGCCCATCCAGGATTTTCATATACACATGGACGATAATATTGCACATAAGTTCTTCCACAAATTTCTATCCAACTTTTTAAGCAATGGATCATATCTGCTATCTGGCAGTTATAGTGTCCTAGAATGTTTCAATAACCAGATGAGGTTTCCTCATTATTTCTGGTTTCTTCTTCAAAGCACTTGAGCTACTTTTCTCAAGCCAGAGACATTTCCATTTTGTGGCAGAGGATTTGTTCAGTGATTTTATAACATTAAGTTTTTAGTCCAAAGTAAGACATTTCACCTAAAAGGTTGGAAGGCAAAATTCAGCTTTGACATTAACACAAGTATGACTGCTTTGGTCTCCTGTTCATGCTATGCCGGGATTCCTGTCTCAGCTATCTGCTGACCTGCAAATTCTGTAAGTGTGTCTTAACACTTCCTGTAGACATCTGAAAAAACAGATCTATTTGGTTGCTTAGAATCAGGCCTCCAAGGATCCTGTGAAGGGAAGTGCAATGCAAGCTTGATTTCCATTTGTCTAAGTCAGAGCACATACAGCCAGTCAGTTTTCCTTAGGCTTGGGGATCTAGCAGTGGCTTTGGCCCCTGATTACTTTTTCTGACAAGCTTCTAGGAAAGATATCATAATGTATCTATCTCCAATTACTCCTAACAATTTTCTTCACTGCAAATCCTACTGAAGACAAAAACAAAAAAATAAAAACAAAGAAACAAATAAAAGCCCCCACCACCCTGACTTCTCCTTCTGTCTTTTCTTATTTAGTGGTTCAGCAAAATTATTTTAATTGTAACACCATGTTGTCACCCACTTGAAGACAAGGATCAGGGAAACCTAGCACCTTCAGTGGTGCTAGAATCTCCAAAGGGGGAAAGCATTGACATTCTTCCTCTTGTTTCAGAAAAATATAGGATCTTCAACACTGGAGAGGTCGGATTGGCTTAGTAAGAGCTTGTCTTCACAAGGTTTTGTTCCTGTTTGAAACTGGTGTAGTTAAGCAGTACAACCACCTACCGTAGATGAGTTATACTGGTATTAAAGTGATTTTAGAGGTAAACCTTAGCTCCATAATATGAGGAAAATATATTGAATAAGGCACATTAAATGGCTATAACAGTGTCCACATTAGAGGTTGTAACTCTATTTGTTAAAAAGAAATCACATTCCTTACCAAAATAGTTAAACTAGTACAAAACCAGTATATTGACCAGGCACATAAGAGAATCCTAGTACACTAGATAACCAGAATAACCCCCAAAGCAAAGGGGGAGGGTTGAAAGAAGGACTCTGCCACTAGTTTCTTCAGACCTTTGCTTAATGTGCCAGGTTTTAATTGTGCTAAAGAAGAAGCAGAACTTGTGGGAGGCAGAGCTGAGTGGAAAAATTAAAATGCTTGTATAAAAATTTGGAAATTTCAAAATGATTTTCACTCTGAAATGCTTAAATTGACCCAATTTTTCATTCCCCCTCCACAATTCTTATATTTAAAAAAATGAAGATGTTATCAGAAAAGCAATCTTTTTCATTCACTTTTGAAAACAAAAATTCAATAACCATTTTGATATTTTAAAAAAGTTACACTTTCTTTTCCAAAATGAAATATTTTGATGCCAACGATTTTTCATGAAACCTTTCTATTCTGAAAAGAACTGCATTTTTTTTAAATAAAAAAGTAATCTTACTCTAATAATTTCAACCATTCCTATTTTGCATAATATTGAGTCACAAGCTGTTTAATTCCACTTTAATATCATTTTGGGGGGAATTTTGCATTGAATGATATACTCATGAGTGCTGCCTAGGCACAACAGCAAGGATACAAGGATGGCGTTTAATTTTATGCATATTTGTGGGTTTCACGCTAAGGCAGAGGATGGATGTTGCTTTATCATTTATTCTTTAGCAATACTGACACTTTCAATTTGCAAAGGCCTAAAATTAACTGACCATCTGTCTATTTTACTGCAGACAAATATCTGCCTGTCTTTATTGGCAGTAATCTATGGCAGAAATTCACCAAATATGGGCTGATGTTCTCAATGATTTATTCAGTGCCATTCACTAAAATCTAGCAAAGCCATTCATAGCATTTTTAACAGGTACTTGATTAATAGAAACAGATAAAAAAATTCAAGTCTGCTACGTCTGTAAAAATATGGTACTCGTTTATTTTATGTCATAGCTTTTGGGCCAAATTCTTTCTGTAGATCTCAAGGTTTATTTGATATTTCCAGCAAGAAGACAGTAATGGCAGTGTGCTCAAGCTTGCAAACTTACATGTGACTGGTCCTGTACATCTCCAATGAATTAGTCGCATGAATAAAGTTAATCATGTACCTGAGCAATTGCATGCTCAAGTCCATTTTTGTAACGTCATTAAGGGAGCCTCGCCATATGTGTGCCTGGAAATGGTGAGATGATTGGAAATAGTCACCAGTTATGAATGTCACAGTTCTAGTGACCAGTTTCCTGTTTAATTGCAAACAATTACCAGTTTTACAACTTGTTCTATGCCATACAAGAAGGTATCCAAAACATGTAAAACAGGAAAAAATATAACGGCCTTACCAGCATTATCCATTTGAATTCCCGCCAGTTCCCTGGTTTAAGTGAGAACTCTCCTCAAATACACCACCTTGGTTTCTTTTCCTCTTTTTCTTATTTTTAATGAGGTCTTTTATCTATGACACTTATTTGCCACAGTTCTCTTCCCAATTATTTTTTAGATATTACTATCTATTGTTCAGATGACATTTTTCACAAAACTTTCCTGAATCATCAGTTAGTTCTTTTTTACTGCTGTATGTTGTTATCCTTGCAATAATTTTGGTCCAGAAACCCCAGTGTTATTCAATACCTACTGGATTGACTCTGCAGCCCTCTGCAGTTAATAAGTAAATACAAAATAGGTATCTTTTAATGGCCCATATTGGTGCAAACCATGTAAGCGTTGTTATCCATTGTCTAAGTATGGAGCCAAATTGTCTGGCCTTGCTCTTATAGTTTGAGTACAATTCCCAACAAATTGGGAAAATATCTATCTGTGTCTGTACCAAATATCTACATAAAACAAGATGGGCTTGTGTGAGGGTCATTTTTGCAGATCAGGATTGATTGGTTGCTGTTGCTTACGTTTGTCCTTCACTTTCTTCAGATACCTGGCAATGTGGGCCTGTAGCAGGGCACACAGTCTTAAGAGTTTTTTCTCAGATATCACTCATCCTGCCAGATTTTTCTCATGTCAGTAAACAACCTAGGAATTGTGCCGTGCTTGTGAGGCATTCTTCTGAGGGCTCTGAAAGTAAAATGGGTGTCTCTGTTAGTGAGTTGGTTGATTTTGGGCCCTTGTAGCTGAAGACTGAATGAAAGGTTTGTGCTGTATGAAGGAACACAGTGAAAATAATGGCATTGGGGAATTTTGACTGTTCCCTCTAAGGTAGAATATTTATGCCTAATATGTATGGACACACTTGCAGAGGGTTTGTAATCAGTTAATACTGCCTGCTCGATGGAAGGGAAAGGGAGTTTCCCTATCTCAAAGGGGACTGTGAGGGATCTATTTAGTTATTTATTGTTTCTAAAAAGAAGGGAGACAAGGATTTCTTTCTGTGCCTCTTTACTATTACTCTGGTGATCTCTGACTTGGTTTCAACTTACATACTTCTCCTTTATACTTCAAACATTTTCACTGGTGCTTGTCGTACAAAATTCTCTTTCACTGATGTGGGGGCAGACTGAGTCGTTCATTTGTGTCAGGTCTCCATCCAACTACCTTGTCAGAATATAAGTATTTTTCTCCCATTATGGTGCCTTACTCTAATAAGCAGCCACTTCAGATTCTTGGTGTGAGCCTGTCTGACAACAAATGGGGGAAGGGTCATGGAAGCCAATTATTTGTATGGAAGGGGATAATGAGCTTGATGTGTTTTATCTTTGTTTTCCTGTTAGGCCAAAGCGTCTCCATAGCTTTACATTATCCGAAGAATAATCATGATTCATTAATGTATTTTATTGTGAAATGTGTGGCCTTTCTTCCAGTGGCTGAGGATCTTTTATTTCACTTGAAAGGCCAGGAATTGTAGCAATGTACAGGTCTGTAAGCCACTGTTCACTTTCGTCCATTTAATCATAGCTTGTGCTCTGAACAGTTTATTGGAACCATCAAAAACTGGTTGCTAGGTTAAAATGATACTAAGCACAGTTCTGTAATTAGTCTAACAAATACAAAACACAGCATCAGAAAGAAAACAAATATAATCAGGAAATTAAATAAAGAGATTTATATCTCCCTTGACAGAAAAACAGCTGTTATATCTCCATTAAAAAACCTGCTCAAAATCCAAATGAAAGGTAAATTGACTACCAGGAAAATTAAAAGCATAATAGGGATGACATTTACAATATTTATTAGACTTATTTTGTGACCTTAATAGGGCTATATCATCTCACCTTGAAAAGGGTATTGATGTACTTGAAAAAGTTCATAGAACAGCAATTAACTGGTAAGGGATTTGAGCCAATTTATACTGTGGTGGAATTAGAAAGGTAGAAAGATTGTGACTTTTTAGATTAGAGAGATAGAAAATGAAGAGTGGCATACTGGAAATATATAAAATAATGAATGGATTAATGAAAACTCACTTTTCATCCAGGTCCAGGATATGAAAAAGAACATTTAATTGCATTGATTGATAGTAAATTTTAAACTTGATGACAGGAGATACTTTTTTATACTGTGTCATCTTTCATACACCTCTGGAACTAAGCTATTGAAATAAATCAAGACAAATTGTTTAGTGATGTCTGCAGTAAAATGGGGCTAAGTAGACAAATGAAGATCCACATTTTTGTTTTAGCTATGACTTGTAATGTTGTGCTAGCAGAATTTCGCACACACTTTATTTGCAATCCCAAATACTCATTTGCGCACTCAAATGTCGATTCAGGACAGTGTGTTTCTTCATGGAAATGGAAATTTATACAAAATGTCCATGGTAAAATTTGGATGTTGGCCTTAAAGTTGGTTTAATATGTGGCCTGAGAGATTTAGTGTGTTAGAGCTGTGTGAATACCAGAGGGAAAACAATCTCTATAAATATTAATTTGAATTGTTTTAATCAAGTTGCTTTGATCATTTTTGTGCCTCTCATCTTTGCTTTCCAGCGATATGAGTTACAAGAAGTCTGACCATAAAGTATTGACTGACTTCATGCCATAAAGGTAAATCCTTGCTTTTGTGACTTTAAGATAACTTAATAAACCACATTAAATTAAATCTTTATTTATGTAATAGTTTAAGGGAATTTGCTGAACAGTAAAACATAATTCTATTAATTTAACATAACACTAAACCCTGGAAGCAAAATGCTAAATATTGTTTAGGAACTGATTTTTTACAATACATTTATTGCCCGATTCATTAGACTTTTTCATTTTTTTTTAAATCTTAATGTTATACATTAGCACACAGATGCTTCTACTCATGATACAGTAGCTCTGGGAGTCTGTGTGGATCATTAGCTTGCCAATTAGCTTGTCTATATTAAACATCTTTTTCACAAACTTTAGAAACACAAAAGTTCTGAGGCTAGCATGATGTTATGCATCCTAGTTATAGCTGGAGGCTCTGAGCTTCAGACCTTGTTGGAAAGTCTCCTGAAATTGGATGCACATTACAGGGAATCAATTTTCTCAGCACTTCCCTAAGTACAAGGGAAAGGGGCCCACATGATGTGATATCATTGTGTTCCAATTAAGCTCATATGCATGATCAGTACTAGGACTTAATGTATCTACTTTCTGCAGTTTTTGACACTCATTCTATTTTCCATAAATTAAAAAAAAAAAAAAAAAAACTATTTAAGCTAGGTCCGACAGCAGCCATTGGAACCAATGGAAAGATTTTTAGTTACTTCAGTGGGTATTGGCTCACTCCGTATGGGTGAATTAAAGTACTCACAGAACCACCTCTTCAGATTACCTCTATTTTATGATCTTACAAAATGTATGGTACAAAATTTATAAAGTAACATTATGTGAGAATGGCATCTCTTCTTCCCCACCAAAAAATTCTGACTGCAGGAGGTGCATAGAAATCACATAAGGGAATGGTGATATAAGTGGGTGTGCAAACTATTTTTCATCTCACTGAATACATAAAATTCTAAGAAGTGCATTTTATAAACTGCCCCTCCACCCCCACCCCTTTTGAACCTACTGAATTAAGAAGAATGCAGGAAGGGGAGAAACTATTTGTGAATTGAACCAAGAGGCTTAAGGCTTTCTGTCTTGGACCTATATAACCACCGTTAAGGACTACAGATAACCTATGGCTAATAATCCAAGTTGAAAATGTATGGACAAAAGCTCTGAGAAGACAATATATTTCATTTGGAAACACAATCTTTGAATTATTTAATATTGGAATGGAGAAACCACACTGTAAAACCATGTAGGGAATATTTCTGCACAAGGTAGTCTCTTAGGTCGTCCATGTAATTACTTTGAGACAGTAGATTGCTTAGTATTGGTCAGCTAAGTATTTGGACTTCCAGTTGTTACGGAATTGATTTTTTTTTTTAAAACTGCAAGTAAAACATATGTTTAATATACACTGCTTTGAAACTTTACGATACGAGGTACTGCAAGTAGTATGTAAAAATGGCATCAAATATCAAATGTTTTCCCAATATTCCTCTGTATTAACTTCTAATTCACCTCCTTTATGGATGTATATATCTTCTTTTATTCTGCCTCAACACTCCGAGTTGTAATGAAAAAGGTTGCTGTTGCTTAAGTACAACTGCATCAGATTGATATTTCAGTGTCTGAGACAGGAAATATGGGATGCAAAGACATTTATATTCATTTGGGTTTTATTTACCTTCTGATGGAAATGTCATTGTGCTATACAGCATGATAGAGTGCTTAAGACTAGATAATTTGTGCTGAAGAAAGCAGAGAGGGAAAAAGAGCTGAAACCTCTTTTTTTTTATATGCTTTAAAATCAATGCCAAATGGTCACATAAATATAAGATAGACAAGACATCTGTGTCTAATTTATTCCTACATCATCTCTTTTACTGGACTCCTGATTTATCACAAATAAACTTATCAGCAAATAAATGTTCATTTTAAACTAGTGTTTTACCCTGCAAGAATACGGTAAAAAAAAAGTCCAACAACTTGGACTCGACAGAAAATGAAAGGTTTTAGGAATGGGGGAAATTCATATGGGAACCAAACCTAGACTTCTTTTGGAGAGAGAGAGAGAGAGCGAGAGCAAGTGTGTGTGTGTGTGTGTGTGTGTGTGTGTGTGTGTGTGTGTGTGTG
>ML685789.1:4944473-5155877 GCA_007922175.1 Pelusios castaneus | reverse complement strand
TCTACTTCACACTAATGTAGTAATGCTATTAATGTTTAATCCACGGTGGAGTTGGGAATATGTGTGTGGTGAGAAGAGGGGAAAATGCTTTGTTAGGGTCAGATCAGAGTACTTCACACCTGACAGGTTCCCGGTCTGTAAACATACGAGTAGTCCCAGAGATTTCAAGGGGACTGCACACATGACTGATATTAGGCTTGATGTAAGCACTTTACTGAATTGGGCCTTAGCTGACAAAACTTATGTTGTAGACGTAGGTTTTGCTCACTTCCCCCCTCCCCCCAACAGAAACACAGTCCATTACCTTGTAAGTATCTTTCTCTGTAAATAATCTACCTTTTTTTTAATAAGGTTGACAAACATTAGGAGCTGCTGATGTACCTACTCTGTTCTGTTTTTTGCTCGTGCCCCAATTCTGTTCTTGCAGAAAGATTTCTGATTTCCTTAACCCTACATGCAAAGGACCTGCATATTCAATGATTCATCAGGGTACATTATACCTGTTTCACAGTCTGCAAATTTTGGGAGCAAGTGCATAGCACATCTTGTATTGTAGGCACCTTAGCATTCACTGTGATTTTCTTTGTCCTTCTCTCGTTGGTCATGTAATTACCGACATAGAGTGTGTGCAATCTCCCCTTACTTAGCATTTACACTTTTTAATGATTTCCATGCATGTCTTCATTTCCAGACTGAAATGTAACTTGGTGAACATTGTATCTGCCTTCTCCTCACTGCTCAGAGTCCTCTTTTCTTTCCCGTTTTATAAGTGATACTTTTACTCAATTCTTCCAACCAACTTATAAATATATCAGTTAGTGAGAAAAATTAATTCTAGCATGAGGGCCCACAGTTTCATAGGTAACAGGCAGTCAAATTTTATGTGGAATAGATGAATAGAGTGCTGTGCCTAGGGGAAAGGAATTTTTCCCTCATCACCAGGTTGGCCGAGGTGGAGTGGAGTGTTTTCACTTTCCACACACTGGGTTAAGGGAGTGCTTGTTATGGTGACTAAAGAAGGATGATAGGCTATTAGTTGCAGCTTAGTATGCAAGGGTTCAGGTACTCCATAGGGAGGATAGACAGTGACCAAATAAATGGCTTGGTAAAGGACTTAAAAAGAAGATGCTGGTTCAAGGAGCAGAACCAGAATGAGGGAGAATTGGGGGTTCCTAGGACTGGTACAACAGGGAACCAACCCCCCTTTCTTATAGCCCATCTTAACCCTTGCTGGGGGTGGGGTAAGGCCTCAGGAAAGCATTGGCTCTGGGATTTGGATAGAAAAAGAGTGGAGCTCATAGATGTCCCCCAGGGAGTTAATGAATGAATATGGAATTGCCTGCACTGTACACTTTTATCTGCTGGATAGTCCCAGACATCTAATAATAAATTTATGGCCTGATTAAAACCATATCAAGTGTCTATTGTCCATCTTTCAGTGTAGCTGGTCAATGGTTACACTGCGCCTTTAAGTGGTGGTGAGGGGGGCCTTTCATTCATAGTGGAACTTCACTCAAGTATCATATAGTTCCTTTTGGATCAATGCAATTATTATCTAACAGGTAGGCATTAAGGTTCTGATACAGCAAAGCATTCAAGCATGTATTTATCTTCAAGTGCATGCTTAAGGGCTTTGCTGAATTTGGGCCTGTGTTGAATTCTAATTCTTCCTGGTCCTTTGCTCTCATTACGTAGAGGAAGAGAACAAAGAGTAAGGAAGAATCTTCATCTTTACACTGGGCAGGAATGAGATGTGCTATAGCTGGAGGCTTGTCATCAGTCAGCTCTCCTTAGGGTTGACCATAACCATCTAACAGGCTTTTTAAACATCAGAGTTGTTCTCTACTATTAATTTGTATTTGTTAGTATTTTTACTTCTGCAAGTTACCTGATAAAGGATAAAAGTCCTTTAAAAAAATCTGTGAACTTAAAATAACAAGGAGACACCATTTTTACAAAGTAAACAAACTAAGGTGATAGCTGTAAGAAACATGTCCAGAGACAGCTGCACCAGAGAACTGCTCTTGGTCTGAGCATGAAAAAATTATAACTCTAATAATACTTGCACCAGAGACAAGTAGTTTGTTCATATCTAGATGCACTTGTGTTACTCTTGTTAATGTTAATACAAATTCTTTTTGTGCATTTGGAGCAATTATAACCTAAAGAAAGGTAAAAGCTGTTTTAAGCAGTAAATATTGCAGTGAAGTCAGATTGCTCATAGTATCCAAAGTTAATTCTTTGGATTATTTACATGCTGTGCTGCTGCTATAGGGTGCAGTGATTGACCTGCTTAGGTTTTTCTGTTTTAAAACAAACCATCTGCTTTATTTTTTATTTTTGTCTGCCCTTCGGGATTCTCACCCTTTTCTAATTCAGCCTGCTCAGCATACTTTCCAGAAACTGGAATAAGGAAATCTAAATTGGAAAACTTTGAAGACTTCTAGCATCTACTCTTCCTCCTGGGAATACATGATGTTTGTCTCTCTCTGTCCATCATTCTGTCAGCTAAGGAGCAGTATGTCACTTCCTTGCTCCAAAACCAGAATACTTTAGTAGCAATTCCAGTAAATCAATAATCCTAGTGTACCATTATGTCACTAATAAAATAGATGCTTATTTACAATAATATACAATGTGTATTTACAAAAGTCTCTAAAAATCCATATGGCATATACAAAATGAGCTGTAAATAAGACATCATTTTACAACAAAATGTTTAACTTGTTAATCACTGAAAAAAATATTTACTTCAATAACATTTTTGTATTTTAGAATTGCTGCAACTCAGAATACTATGTCATAGGAATATGGTGTGTTAACCAAGAACTGCCTGCTCCAATTAAGCTAAGAGTGCAACAAATTCCTGCATGTTATCCCTTGGCTCTGACACTTTCTAGCTGATGACAGTGAAATGAGGTAGAAATATGCAGCACAAATTGTAAGGGACCATTGGTTTTGGTTTCAATGGGACCAGAATTAGGTCCAGCTATTTTAAATAAAATTAAATTTCGGTTGGTTTGGTAACAATTCAGTTCAAGTCAGGTAAATTGTCAGGAAACTCCACTGTCAAAATATAGCTGTTATCCTACCTTTAACTCACCTTGTAGTGAATAGATTTTTATAGCGGTTACTCCTACCTGTATTGACAGTATCATTTAATATTGAGATACAAACTGTAGTGTGGCACAACTGGAACAAGTTGAAGAAGTTCAATCAGGACCCCCAGCTGGGCACTCTTTTTATGGTCATTCCACTTTGTAATCTCTGGGTCTTGTGGAATGCCCAACTGCTGTTGGGTACCCAGGTAACAGCCAATGCCAGACTGCTTTATTGGATTTGTGTTTGGCAAGAAGCTTGCAATTGTTCCTTTAGGTTGCGGATCTCATCCTGGTGGTCATCCATGCCTTTGTCACCTCCACATGGGGCAGCATCTTAAAAGCATTTGGAAATTGAAATTGACGGAGAATGCTGCTGCCTACATACTTATCAGTGTTTTATCTAGTGAGAGAATTACCCTCTCTTTCTGTTCTGCATTGGCTACCATTTCTGGCAGAAGCAAAAGATGATGGATTTGATCTATATAATCCTAAATGGTTTGTGTAGTGGCTATCTCAGGCTGCATCTACACTTGTAAATTAAGTCGACTTAAGCTTGCTTAAGTCGACTTAATTTACCCTGCATCTACACTACAGTTTTCTTAAGTCGACTTAAGCAGCTTGCTTAAGTTGATTTAAGGAAAATAAAGTCGACTTTATAAAACCTAGAATTACTTCGACATAAGGCTTAATTCAACTTTTTAAAGTCGAATTAAGCCAGTGTAGATGTGGGGTAGCCCTAAGTCGACTTAGGGTTACCCCAGTACTACACCAATGCCCTCCCTGCCGGGGGGGCACAGGGGAAGCCTGGCATGCCCCCCCCACAGGGCAGGGCAGAGCCCTGCCCACCCTGCCCCTATGACCTGCCAGGGTCCCCATCCCCCTTTGCCCCATTGTACTTATGTACAATGGGGCAAAGGCTGAGCTCCCTGGCACTGGGCAAGGGGTGCCCCCGTGGACCTTCCCTAGGTCCTCCTAGCCCCTAGAAGTTGACCTAGGCATCCAGTGTGGATGCTCTAGGTTGACTTTGTAAGTTGCCCCCAAAGTCGACTTAAAATTTAAGTGTAGACTCACTAAGTCGACTTGGTTAAGTCAACTTAGTTAAAGTCGACTTAAATTTCCAAGTGTAGACATAGCCTCAGAGACTTCATCTCTTCTGGTGTCATACCACACCTGCTTCAGTTCTTTAAGCACTTTAAGCAGTTCTATAAGCACTATAGCTTATGCTTGTGATTAAAACCATAATTTAAGCACGATGAAGACAGTGTAAGGGTGTTATCAGTGAAGGGGACCTTGGCCACTGAATATACTCACCCTAAATTCTCTCTTCATCTCCTTTAGCCTGGATTCGGAAACCTGTGAGGCCTATCTGATTTCTGAGCTGCTGTTTTGTGTGTGTGTGAGGGAAAGAGAGAGTTACAATTTTAAAAAATACTCAGTGATGACCTAAGTCTGTTTCCATTGAATTCAGTGGGAGTTTACTGTCTCATCTGTAATGGAAGCAGAGCTAGCCCAACACTTAGCTTCCTTGAAAAATCACACTTCAAACAATTCAGTCCTTTAAAAAGAAAATAAAAATCAATGATAAAAGCCTCAGCCAAAAGATCAGGCAGGTACAACAGTTATGAACAGTCAGAGGGAGCTACAGACTCTTGAACAATAGTTGAAGTAGGAAAGATAAATCTAAGAGCTCAGAGAGGAAGGAGAAGGGGAAGGATGTTAAAAGAGTTTGATAACCACTGATTTTGCTACTAGTCCAATGGGACAAGGCACGGAAAACTATTTGTATTCTGCTAAAAGCCAGATGAGAGGATCCATATTCCCAACAGAAAATGCGTGAGAAAGAGGAGCAGGTAATGAAACAACTGGTCAAGTACAACTTTAGATTTGTCCCTGAAATGAAGGAGAGGAGAAATCTCCTGATGGCTATGTAATAACAGCCAGGGGCTTGAAAGCTTTGTGATTTTACTAGTCCTTATCTTTTTTTCACTTAACACTTTTCACTTGGATTTTTCACTAAATCCATGTCTCTGTGCTGAATTGCCTTGCCCTAAGGAAACAGAAAGGTGAGAGTCACATAAGGAAGGATATTTGTTCAAATGGTTACTAGTTCCTTACCCTCTTTCCTCCAGCATTTTCAATTTTTCGTAGTATTTCAGTGAAATCTAGATGTATAGCCAGACAGTCTCAGCATCATAATCATATAAATCTAATACCAAGAAATCACTCACACTTTCATAGGAATACAGCTACATTACTGCCCTTAACATAGAGCAATAGTTCTGAAAAAGATTTGTATTTTTGGACCAAGTCATATCATAGTTCTGGGTTACAAAAGAAGCATATGCTGCAATACTTCTTCGAGAGCCATTTTGGCCACTGCCCATCCCAGGATCTGGGGAGCACAAACAAAGCTCTTCTCTCCTCATGGCTGTGCCAATTGTGAGTTCAGCTCAGTTGTGGACTGAGTCCAATGTCTTTTGGACAATCTCAGCTGAGTATCACTTCCTCAGATGACGAAGTGGGTTATAACCCATGAAAGCTTATGCCCGAAGAAATCTGTTAATCTATAAGGTACCACAGGACTCTCGTTTTTTTTGCTGTACACAGACTAACACGGCTACCCCGTTGTGAACAATGGTTGCTAAGAGCGATTTTTTCTGATCCTCATGTTAGCTGATGATTTTATTGGGAAAGTGTTAGACCCTTGGGGAAATGTTCTGTTTAGAATGCTTTCTGAAATCATGTTAGAAAATATTTGGCTCCTACACTTGTAGTTAAGCCATTTTCAGCATCAGTTGCTGAGAGTCATATGGGAGAAGGGGACTCAATGACAGCTATCATCCACAGAGTCTTTTTTCCCCCCAGTGTAGATGAATTATAAGAGGCGAGAAAGTATTTCAAAATTCATGTAATTTCACAGTAGCAGTCTTCACTATAAGTTGATTCCACTATATAATCAAGGCATGAATTTTTTTGAGTAAGTTAAAACAGATTATAGTTAATTTTCAATGCACATTAGCTCTATCTATTCATTTAGAAAGGAAAAACTTGTCATAAATTAGGTAATAAAATTAATTATAGCATAGCATCAAAACCTACCATCCTCTGTCCAAAAGAAGTAGCTTACTGTGAAAAGGCCTCTCCTGTAGGGTACCAAGACAGAACCATTGTTTCATATTTAGGCCTGAAATATCATTGTTTTCAAGTCTGTATGAGTACACCGGAACATCCTCTGATTAAGCATATACTAATAATGGGAGATGTGCAATGATTAGAGGTGAGCAGTCAAGCTGACCCTTGAGTTCAAGATTCAGTGCACTTGTGACCCTCAGCTGAGGGAAGTTCCGGGAGCATGGGGTTATCGTAGATGACAAGTCTCCATTCTTTCTTCCCCCCTCCTCCAAACCATTCTCTTTCTTTCTGAAAGCCACTGCCACACCAACAAGCCTGAAGAATCTCACAGAAGGAAATGCGGGGTATGTAATGGACTGCTAAAATGTTTTGCTTTGTTCAGCCACAAGGTGGCCCTGTGTGTGCAAAATACCTTGTATAAATGAACTTCAGCCATACCTGACAGAGCATAAAAACAATCTTATGATGAATCCATCCAGTGTGTATAAGGCAGTTCAGTGACCAGTCCATCTATGGTACAGTGAAACATGATAGGGAGGTCTTATTGTGGGTAAAAGGAGGGGAGGACCCCAGAGCCTTGGCTCCAGCCCAAGCCTGAACCTCTACGCTGAAATTTTGCAGCCACGTAGCCCACATCCTGCAAGCTCAAATTGGCTGACATAGGCCAGCCATGAGTATTTAGATGAAATGTAAACATACCCAATGAAAAGGACTAGCCACTTGTGGAAGGTTCTCCTGAGAGCTCTGAGTTCTATGTAATTAATCAGAGTTGTAGCTGGCAGCAAGCCAGACAAAATTTAATGAGATTTTTTTTCAAAACAACTTACTTTTTTCTCAAAAAATATTTTTAAATTTATTTTTGGAACATTTTTACTAGCTATGAAAACCTAAATTTCAGCAGATCTTCAATTTTTAAATCTTTTGTTTAACCCTTTTGGTTTTCTTTTCCATGGAAAATTAAATGCATGAAAAATGTTGTTGAAAAAAATCTACATTTGGAAGATAGCTCTGATCAAATGTTAAAAGTACTTCCATGGAAATGTACAGGAATTGGCTCATTTCCAAAAACCAAACTCTAGTGTTAGCATGTGTGCTCCTTACAAAATACGTTCCAATAAACACAAATTTCTTTCTTTTTAAAGAGTATTATCAACTTTATTGGTAAGGGAACATATATACAAAGTTAGGATGTATCATGACTTTTTTGACATTTTGCTGAAACATCTGCTCAGAAATTCTAAATAAGTATTTTTCTTTTAGTTTGTACTATAGGAATATTGATTTGTAAAACATACAGGAATATGCAGTAATAATACACATGAGCTACAGGTAGTAAGGCAAGACAACAGAGTCCTGTGGCACTTTTAAAGACTAACAGATTTATTTATCGCATGAGCTTTCGTGGGAGAAGATCCCACTTCGTCAGACGCTTTGAAGATAGGAAAGTTACAGAGTGGGAGGAAATTAAATGCAGGGGAGTGTATGACATAGCATCAGGTCAGGCTGTAACAGCAAATCAAAATAGATGTTAGGATTCAAAACACTGGGGAACAGCACATAGAGGAGGGGGAGGTCAAATCACTAGTTGTAATGCGAGAAAAATCCATAGTCCCTGTTTAACCCCAAGCCAACTGAGTCAAATTTGCATATAAGTTCGAGTTCTGCAATCTCTCTTTGAAGCTGTGATTTGTTATTCATCTGTTTCAACACAGCTATTAACAAGTCGTCAAGGGAGTGAGCAGGGAGATTGAAGTGTTCCCCTACAGGTTTTGCAGTGTTGCAATTTCTGATGTCAGATTTGTGTCCATTGATTCTTTGGCGCAGAGACTGTCCTGTCTGTCCAATATATACCAGCAACTACAGATCACAGAACAGAAACACTAAAGCAGGAAAACAGCCCTGCAGCAGACCACGCTGCCAACTTTGCCCTCATATCTACACTGATGACACCATCACAGGGCCTAATCAAGCCACCTACTCCATCAAGGGCTCGTTCACCTGCTCATCCACCAATGTGATTTATGCCATCATGTGCTGGAAATGCCCCTCTGCCTTATATATTGGACAGACAGGATAGTCTCTGCGCCAAAGAATCAACCAGTCAACAATGAGTATTGCCACGCTCATGGGGAGAGAGTGGGGAGGTTGCAGTATTTGTCCAATCAAAAATTTAAGAGAACCTTGCAGCACACTGTGTATGAACAGTATATAGCCCAGGAACAATTTTATAGAACTATGTGTTATCTGAGGAATAATATTAATATAGTCACATATTGCTCGTAGGCAACTTATGAATGGAACAAGAGACTACATTCAATGAATTCATTATTTGCTACAAATCATTCAGCTATTTCTAATGATGCTGACCTAGGCCTGAGAACTGAATCATCTGCATAACTTAATGGAACTAGTCAGGTGCTTAATGTTACACACATGACTAAATGTTTCACTGGATCAAGGTCCCATTTGAGAATATCCTCTCCTTTGCACAGCTTTAATTCATTCTAATTCTGGGTGTAGAAGAAATGTGAAATGACTTCCAATGGGAATTCTCTCTTTGATGTGGTGGTGTATGACTTTTGAAAAATATCTGCTCAGGAATCATCTTCAGGGGTGCGATGAAATTCTGCTCCCCATTTTTCTTTCCTGAGCTGTGAGGTATCAGTGTCAGTCCTGTTCAGAGCTGAATAGAGGAAGTGATTCCCTGCCTGGTTGTCTGAGTTTTTGCAATTGCTTCTTAGATATAGATATGGGTTATTGTACATCAGCCAAGTGTGCCTGTATGTGGAGATACAATAGTAACTAGAGATGCTGCATTTTATGAGTATATGATTTCTGAAAGTTACATTGTTAGTTGAATTGTTCCAGTGGTTTTAGGTTTTAAATCTGAAAATCGATGGAGGTGAGTCATTTAGGTCTTCTGCCTTCTAACTAGGTCCTGCTTGGTGAAGCCAGTAATAACAAAAGGTGATGACTGATAGGAACCCAGGCTGGCTGGCACGCCAGAATGGATTTGTCAAAAGTCTTGATGGAACATTTTGATTCCATCAAATCGGTATTTTTCAGAAGAAACTGTTCAGCTGGAAAACATTGGCCAGTCCCCAAAGGCACCAGGCAGCGCTGGGAGGAATTTTGCTTCTCCCTGGGCTCCTATTGACTGCTATCCCTTTGTAGCATCTGTAGCCCAGGGAAGTGCCTGTGTTTCACGATTGAACCCTTTGTGTTTCTAAATATTCAAGGTGCTTTCAACCCATATGTGAATATGAATCAGTGTAGTGATCTGTATTGGTTAAAGGGTATGGATTTAAGTGATTGTGGCTTACAATGGCTGATTATTTTACTAGGTGCATTAAAACTTTGTGTGTAGTATTTCATATCCTAATTAATTTAATAGCCTGGATATTTGCCTGATAACTGGTGGCATTTGGAAGAGCCAGTCCCCCATTTCCAAGTTATCATGCCAAAGTTTGCATTTGAGTCTGCTCTTGTCCTGTGTTCATAATCATCTTTCCTGTGATAGATTTAATATGGGTTTTGGAAAAGTCTCTAGGTTAAGAACAGAGAGCAGAACCTCATCTGCACATATACATTCTGATTGTCTCATTTGAATCCTTGGATTTGATATTCACTTCTAGTCACATGGTGACAGAAAGAAAAAGTCTAAATTAAATAATAAGAGCATAAAAGGGCAACTCCAAATTGGTGTGGTTTTTAAGTAGAAGTTTATTTCATTTAAATTGAGCTGACTATCATTGGGTACTAAAGGCAGCTGTCCAGTTCCATGGATTTTTTGGAACGGGTTATTTAGAATTTAGGAGAATTCAGGTTCAGGATGCATATAGCGTAGTCATTTATTTTCCCAATGATGATTCTTTCAGGGTTTCTCCTCTGTTATATGATTTTGGGGATAGCATATCTCTTACTCTTTGCCTGCTCTGGAAGACAGGAAGAAGCTGATGGATTATTTTTACTCCAAACACAGACATATTTCCAGAAACCTTGACACAATCTCTTTATTGATAAACCTGCAAGCAAAAACCGGTCAACCAACCCATCTGAGACTTTTCATTTTCAAAGAACATAATCGTTTACAGCATTTCATTCTTAATTCTTTCTTCTTGTACATCTTTTTTACCATCCATATTAAAAACCAAAAGTTCCCCATAGTTTCAAGTCAGTTTATCATTTTATCACTTTTTCCATTTTCCATTCCTTATTTTCTGTTCATGAAATGGGCCAGACTTGCTGGACAGCACCAGCTGTATTCTAGAGATCTAAAACACGTATTCATTTCTAAGTGGAAGATCCAGCTCTGGATCAACAGTTACAGATAATGCATTATTTATATCTTCTTTCCAACCCAAGTGGCCACTCCTGAATTCTCAAAGTTGAATATTTTATTGCATTTTCCACAGCTCAGTGTAAAATGCAAATGCAATTTGATTAATGCTTAAATATATTTACATTATTGGACCATCCCTGAGCTACTTCTTAATATCAGAGATCTTTTCCATTGACATGATCCATAATTTTACATTTAATTTCTCTATAATTACAGAATCATATTTATTTAAAAATATAATAATGGTTAGAAAAGTCAACAGAGGTCTTAAACTGTTAATAGAGATGCTTAAAGAGAAGTCAATTAACTTGTGATAGCATAAGTGTCCACACTGAGGCACTGATTTTCAAAGCTAGGGACATACTCCCCTTTCTTTCCTCATCTGTTTCAATAATACAGTCAAGAAGAATTAGGTGCTAAGCTCTGAGCTATTGTGCTTTCCTATAATGTTAAACTGGCAATAAAAAAAACCAGGACTCAAATTAGGGGGAAGAATGGATAGGAGCATTTAGTGGTATGTAGGAGACAACACACTTAAGAATGAACTGCAAATTGCAATCAGAATTTATTAGTAGACATATAAAATCTGCTTGCTCACCTTAGTAACTGATCATGAGAACACTAATGATATTGTCCCTGTTTTACAGGGAAGTTTTTTGATGCTGTTCAATATTAATAAACTTTTTATAGACCGTCAGAGCAGATTTTCTTAAATAGTGCTTAAGTGATTTAGGCTATACTATAAGTTAGAGCTCTGAGTCTGTGCTTGTGTACACATAATCCTGCTAGCTCGATGAGGGTGCATCTACACTTACAAGTTAGGTCCACTTAGGAAGGCTTAAGTTGGCCTAACTTACTCCACGTTCACACTGGGCTTTCCTTAAGTCGACTTAAGCTGTTCCTTAAGTCAATCTAAGGAAAGCTTAATTCAACCTAATAACACCTGGTTTTAAGTCGAATTAAGGCTTAAGACGACTTCTTAAATCAATTTAAGCCAGTGTGGATGCTCCAAGTCGACTTCTTCTATAAGTCGACCTAGGGTGGGGGGACAAGGGAGCCCTGCATGGCTCCCTGGCAGAAGGGAGCCACCGTGGCTCCCCAGTCCCCTGGGGAGCCCCTTATCCCTTCCTCCCGGGACTGCAGCTTCCTAGTCAGAAGGAAGCCGTACCCTGAACTCTCTTCTCTGGGACCTGAGCGGTTCCGGTCAGAAGGGAGCCCCGCTCTCTTCTCCCCAGACACACGGGGGTCCGGGCAAGAAGGGAGCACGCTCCAGCCGACGGGGATCCCCGGAGGTACCCCTGTCAGCTGGAATTAGTTCGAATTAACCAGCCATTGAAATGAATGGGGATCGCTAATTGGAACTAAGCAAGTGCTTGCTTAGTTCGAACTAACATTCCAGTGTGGCCATGCTAGTTCGAATTAACTAACTAACTAACTAACTAACTAACTAACTAAAATTAGTTCGAATTAGTTAGTTCGAACTAACTAATTCAAACTAATTTTAGCACGTATAGACATAGCCTCTAAGTCGACTTAATAAAGTCTACCTATCTTTCTGAGGCCTTGTACACACTACAAAGTTATCGCGCGATAAGGCTCCTTACCACGCGATAACAATCAAAGCGTCCACACACCAAAGCTTCTTGTTGCGCGGCAACAGCCCTCTTGCTGCGCAACATGTAAACCACCCAAACGAAGGTGGTAAGGCTTACCACGGAACAGTTGTTCCATGGTACAGCCTGTGTGGACACTTGTTACGTTGTTGACAGCCTCCGGAAATGTCCCAGAATGCCATTCGAGGCCACTGTGGGACATTGGAGCTGTCAAATATGTCAATTTCACTGCTCTAGCAGAGCAGTGAAATTGACTGTTATAGGAGCTGCCAGAATCGGCAGCTCCGGGGATTGGCCCCCTGGATTCAGCTAGGGGGCTGGCCCAAACCAGCTGCCCTCGCCAGTTTGGGCCAGCCCCCTAGTCCAGCTGCAGGGGTTCGGGTGGCGGCTGGGGCTGCGCGCTTTAGCCGCGCAGCCCCTGCTGCCACCCGAACCCCTGCAGCTGGAGCCCAGTGGGTGGCGGGGCTCTGCCGGCCACCGACAGTGGAGCCCCTCCACCCACTGGGCTCCAGCGGAGCTCAGGTGGCCAGCACCTGGAGCCCCGCTGCAGCCGCGGTCACGGTGGGGCTCTCAAGCCCCGCGCCAGGGCCCGGCTGTAGGGCTCGGCTGTCCGGCAGCAGCTGCAGCCCCAGCGGGGGTCTTAAGTCCCCAAGTGGGGCTCAGCTGCCTGGTGGCTGGAGCCCCACTGTGCCCGGATCGGCTGCCCCGGGGCTGGAGCCCAACCAGGAGAGCTGGAGCCCCTGCAGCCCGGGCTCAGCTGCCGCAGCCGGGCTTGGCTAAGCCAGGGCTCAGCTGCTGCTCAGCTAGCCGGCAGCAGCTGAGCCCCAGCCACAGGACTGGGGCTCAAAGCAGCATCACTGCCAGCCTTTTGGCTGGCAGGGCAGTGCATGGTGGGATAGGTACCCACCATGCACTGCTCCTTCTAGCAAAAATTGAAAGGAGCGTGTGAACATTTCTTTCGCTAGAAGGAGTGCTGTGTGGACGCAGTAAAGCATTATAATTATAACGCCTGCTTGTCCCGCAATAACTTTTATTGCGGGACAAGTCTGTAGTGTGTATATGGCCTGAGTGTAGACATAGCCGGAGAGTGTAAGTAACTCTGATAGCAGCAGCAGATGCAGGACTGAGCCATGCTGAATACACATGTGTCTGAAACCAATTCCATCGTGGTTGCTACTTGTGCTACTGCAGCTACACTGCTCTTTTATACTCATGGTAGCTCAATGGGAGTTAGCCTGAGTATACATACATGGGCCGGGGAATCACACCCCTGCTTCTAAGCCTGTGCCTATACTAAGTCTTATTTTCAAAAGTGATCCAGGCATGTAGGACCCTAAGTCCCACATATTTAGTAAGCACAACTCTGTAGTAAGTGTTTGAAGTCTCGGACGCTTATTTCATTTTGCCATAGGAATAGTATCTAATGGCGTTTTATGGTATTTTTAGCAATAATCATACACATTTTTATAATAATCATATATATTTTTAATCATTTATATTTTTTGAAGAACCAATCAACTTCACACTAAAAACAAAGACCCCAGCCTGCATACACAAAAGCATATAAATAGCTTTACATGCAAATTATCCAAAAATGTAATCTAGAGACTCACTGTTCATATGAGTATTACTCAATTTGAATAAAAAAATTTAGAAGTGCTTAAATCCCACTGACTTTCAATGAAATTTAGGCACCTAACTCCCCTAAGAGCTTTTGACAATTTTGATTGACCTCAACTTTGGTATGCTAGGATTTTCTGAAGAAATCACTCTGTATGAGTGAGGACAGTACTTAAGTCTTAAGTCTTTTTTTATTAATAAGATTTAGTGATAAATTATCATGCAGATTGGGATTGGTAACTATTTATTTCTTAATATATTTTAGGATATGATCAGTTAGCTCTAGTGGCTTTGGATCTCTAAAAACAATTTCCATCTTGGTTAGCTGTCTGATTTTTCACAAACCTCATTACATTTCACATAATAGATACACAGGGAATAAGAGAAGCATTTATTTGGTTTCCAGGACTGTAATATATTTCAAAGCAAATGGTAATTTCAGGTATCAGGCTTCTTGAAGGAGCTATATTTATTCAGCAGCAGAAAAGGTATAGTTTGAAAAGAATCTAAAAATTATGGGAGCTTGATACAATGTATCTGTATCCTGGCAATATATACAAAATGTATTACTTTCAGGTAAATACACACAGTCTTGGAAAGCTTTTTTCTGTGGAAATATCCCTGATGTTCAAAGATAGCTTTCAAAGAAACATCAACCCACTACTTAAAAAAGATATTCTGGCTCTCACATCATGACTCAGGATTAATCTACTAACTATGAGCATCTTATCATCTTTGCTGTAGCTGTTTCAAGATCTGCCAATTTTTTATCACTGAGAATAATATTAAAAAAACCTTAAGACAGCAGAAACTTTGTTTGGAAAGGCAAAAAGTACTGAGCATGACTTAGATACCACTAAATGAAAATGCACACATAGCTAGAGTATTCTCTAATGCAGGATTTACTTCTCTTTTGCTTTGTTGGTCTCATACGCTAAAATAATGGTCCTTTTGTTTTACTGTATCTTTCGACAAAAAAATGTATTTTCCTGCCCTCATTCAGCCCTTTAAGGAGGCAGCTGTTAGTTCCACTCTCCATCTCTTCAAGGGTTACTCTTCAAGTTGGACTGCTGGCCCTTATGGTGTCTTTCATGCGTGACGGTTGGAGACTAACCGTCCTTTGCTCCTCTCCACCTTTCTCCCTGTTCTCTGTTTTCAGCAGTAGCAGAGCAGTAAAGTTTCTTGCTTCATCAAGCCAGAGGGCATATTTGGGAAACCTCTGACATATCACAGGCTGCCCTGCAATTTTCTTAGCTAGAGCAACCATAAATATTGGTATGTCAACGTGTATATAGTGCACAAGCAAATAAACTGTTCATTATGCCATGGATATGAGATTATGACCTTCAGATCCATTTATTAAATGAAGCAATTTCACTAATCACATTAGTCAAATGTGATAATGGATCCTATATCCCAGGTCATGTTCGCTTGTGACATCCACATATTACTGATTTAAAAAAAACCCAAAACATACATTTGGTAGCCATTCTGCAATATTCATTTAACTTTTTTTATTGTCCAAAATTCACTCTGTCTCTTTCTTTTTAGATTTCTCTTTAGTAGTTCTAAATGGGGAAAGAAATATACATAACACATTTTACAGAGTGTAATTTTGCTGCTTGCCGAGTGTAAGCATAAAGTCTAGGGATCACCTGGGTGTTTCCCACTAGCAAGTGAGATTCAGGTCCAGGATTCCAGTAGCAACAATTACCGAGATGCAAATAGCAGGTAAAACATGGTTTATTAACTAACAGATTACTTAAGTAATACCCAGATAAAGTGATATACCCAGAGTTAAAAACAAAGTAACATAGACAGGCTTACAACCCCATCAGCAGTCAGGGACCCTTTTGCAACCACGGGCTTCAGCAGGGGAGTGTGTTGGCCAAGGGCTCTCTTCCCAAGATCCTGCAGTGAAGTCTGATTTAGGCCTGGGAATGAGCTATTGTTATAGCCCATCACTCACAGGGAGCGGTTATCAGGCCCACCCCTAGTGACGTAGACTGTCCGATGGGTTGTTGATTTCCACTACCTTAATTTTACAGTCTAACAACTAGATAACTACTTGTTTACCACATAACTTTGCAAAGTACCCTTAAATTGTTTGGGGGCCTCCATTGCCCACTGTTATACCATCACAAAATCTTTCGCTTGCCTTATACCTGGGTCACACTTCAGCCCTGACTTTTTTTTGTTGTTGTTAAAAGCATCTCTAGTTGCAGCATATTCAGCCTGCATAGATTACCATAAAAACTGTTATTACACTTCTTTTGACCTGATGGGTACTGCAATTTGTTTGAGCACTTTGGAGAGGGGTCAGACTACATATTGAGAGAGGAGCAGAGGCAATTTTCTGTAAGAGTTCTGCAGAAGATGTGAAATGCATTTAATGAACAGCATTTACCATCAATATATCTTCTATCAGATTTCATTATTAACATTTATCTACAACATTTTACTACTGTTGTATTTGTTCTCTAAAGTAGTTAAGTAGCACATAGTGATTTTGATTAACTTACTGTGCAGTTCAACTCCATACGTCCCATAAGTGGTGCATGCATTTTCAGCTGAGTATTAAAAGAGGAATGTTTTGCATGCCAAAAACATAGGATCATATATACAGAATGTTACAGGGCCATTGCAGAATCTCTTTAGTAATGTCATATAATAGTCATGACAATAGTTGTGGTGTACAGATTGCCTCATATATTTATAGGTGTATGGGGGTGCTGGGTATTGGGAGAGGTAGCATCTTTGTTGGAGTAACACATGGTTCTTGTTAGGAAGAAGTTCACCTTGCTGGTTCTGGCTTTGGGGATGTGGCGAAGTGACAAGTGGAGATGACCACTGGCAATCATAGGCACAATCCTGCACATAGGCAGATTTGGGAGTAGTGGCCATTCAGCACCAGCCCTGGGGCAGTGGAGAAGTTCAGCAGCATCCTAGGCAATGGAGCAGCCCTTTCAACGATAGCACTGCTCATTCTTTTTAGGGAAGAGGGATAGAAAAGAAGCACAAAACATTGCCTGCCCCATAACATCTGGCCAACCTATCATGACTGGCAGATCATCCTACTGCAGTTGAAAAACAATGAAAAATTAGAAACTTATTCTGGGAGCATGGAGCATCTGCACCTTTATGGATGCATGAGGTGCACAAAGGCCTGAGAGAAGAGCAGCTCTTGTTTAGAGAGAACTCTTCCACTATAATATTGATATTGTAGCATTGACTGAGACTGATCTGGCAGGAGAAGATTTCACCGGTAAACTCAGCGGTGACCGTGCTTTCTTCTGGAATGGAAATAGCAGAGGGATGAAGACAGGATCTATGGAGTTGGATTTGCAATTAGAATGTCTTTCCTGAAACAACTTTCTGATATCCTTGTTGGCTCCTGAAACTTTGAGTCCACCCTAAATACTTTACAGCATGTCACTATCATAAGTGCATATGTGCCTACATTGACCAGCACAGAGGAAAGCAAGGGGCAGTTCTTTTTAGACCTGGGCTACATCCTCAGATCACTCCTTGAATATGATGAGACCCCCGTGCTGGGAGACTTCAATGCTAAAGATGATAGAAACAACAGTGTCTGGAGAGGGGTGATAGGATGATGTGGAGTGGGAGAAATGAACAGCAATAGAGTCCTCTTCTTGGGTAAATGCACCGAGCATAGTCCGCTCATCACTAACACCATTCTTTATGCAAAATGGTAAATATAAATTACATGCACCCACAGTCCAAACAATGGCACCTGATTGACTACTATCATCCGCCAACAAGACCTCTGCAATGTCAGTGTTACCGGAGCCATATGTGGTGTGGAATGCTGGACAGATCACAATTGGTAAGAGCAGCGCTCAACCTGAACATAATCTTCACACAGTGCAAGCACCCCAAGCTCAACAGAACAGACTTCAACATAGCAAAGCTCAAGCACATTGTCTATCAGATGTAGTTTCAACAGTCACTTGATAAGTCTTTTTTCATGCTCACCAGTCACTGGCAACCCAACACAAAAATGGAACCAGTTCAAAGATGTGATTATTGACAAGGCTTGAATTAGTGCTAGGACCAAAGAAAAGGGTACACCAGGAATGGTTTGGTGAGACCAATGGGGACATTTCCACACCCATAAGTGACAAACAGAAAGTGTTTGTTGACTAGCAGAATGATCTCACTTCCATCTCAAAGAAAGATAGATTTAAGTGCTTACAGAACAAGGCCCAGTTTGAACTGAGGAGAATGAAGGATGAGTGGTGAGAGAAGAAAGTTGCAGAAGTTCAGTATTATGTGGATATGAACAACCCAAAGATGTTCTTTGGCTCTTTCAAAGCAGGCTATTGACTATCTAAATCTGGCACAGCTCCCCTGAAGTTGGCAGATGGCATAACCATCATCAAAGACAAGGAAGGAACCAGAGAGAGATGGGCTGAGCACTTCAATAGCCTACTCAATAGACCAGGGATGGGCAAACTTTTGGTCCAAGAGCCACATTGACTGTATGGTGGGCTACAGGCAGTGGGGGTGGGGGAAGAGTCGGGCCTTATAAAATAAACAAATAATAAATAAAAATAAAATGAATGAAAGATAATAAATATAATATTTTATTTATAAAAATAAATTAAATAAAATTAAAATAAAGGGAAAATACAATACAATTCAAATGCTGCTGGGTCCTGGGGATATCCCTGCTGTGCTCTGGCCAAGGAGGGAGGAAGAGATGGAACCAGGAGGGGGGAGTGGCTGTCATGCTTCAGCCAAGCCACCACTGGGCCCTAGAGAGAGTGGCTGCCGCATTCCAGCTAGGACACAGCTAGGCTCGTAGGAGGGGGGAGTAGCTGCTGTTCTCTGGGCTGCCAGCCAGACCAAGCTAGCGGGGTGGATGAAAGGTCCAGGAGGGCCATATTTGGTCTGAAGGCCATAGTTTGCTCACCTTTGCAGTAGATCATCCACAGTTGAACAGCGTGTCTTTGGTCAATTAGCCAAGAAACTCATCAAAGAGGATCTCAGTTGGAAAGGTCATGAAAGCAATCAAACAACTGAGCTCTGGTAAAGTGTTCAGAAAAGATTGGTATTCCTGCAGAACTGTACAAAGTAGTAAGCCCAAAGGCAAGTGAGATGTTTCACAACATACTGAGTAGCAATTGGGAGGAAGAATAAATGACACAAGACTTCATAGATGCTACTGTTGAATCATTGCTCAAGAACAAAGGCAGCAAAGATGACTACAAAAACTACAGGGGCATTTCTTTCCTCTATACAGCAGGGAAAAGACTAGCCTACCTTCCATTAAATACCCTGGGCACGATTCTTGTTGCAAGGGAGGTGCAGAAAAAATGTTTAGAGCAGAACATGGACCTGTGTGCAGTTTTCATTAACTTGACCAAAGCTTTTGATACAGTCAACAGAAAGGGTCAATAGACTGGGCTGCCCAAGAACATTCATAAAATCATCCTTCTGTTCCATGATAGTGTAAGCGCTTTCTAATGGAAACTCTTCTGATGCATTTGAAATCTCAAATGGAGTGAAGCAAGGCTGCATACCTGCTCCAGTGCTGTTCAATCTATTCTTTGCCTCTTTCCTCAGCAATGCCACAAGGAATGTGGTTCGGAGAATATAGATCCACTACTGACTCAATGGCTCCCTCTTTCATCTTCAGAGATTCAATGCTAAGGCCAAGAAGCTGGAGAAACTTCTGGGTGAGGTATTTTTGCAGATGTTTGTACCTTGATGACCTATAGATATGACAACCTTGAGGTTATCATTGAGAAGTTTTCTGAAGCATGCCAGCTGTTTCACCACACCATCTCTTGTTCCAGCCAGCACCTCATTCTAATGCCCCAGCACCGCCATCCTCATCTAAGATATGCAGCAGTAAAGCTAGCTGGACCCTTACCTGACTTACAACAAAAATCCTTAATCAACAGAACATTCCAATCAAATGAAGATCTCCAACAAATTGAAGATCTACAGTGCAACGGTTCTAACATCTCTCCTGTATGGATATGGGACATGGAATCTTTATAAATGGCGCATTAAACATTTTGGGCAATTGCATATGTGCTTCTCCATTCAACACTGAGCATTCATTGGCAGGACAGAGTGACCAATATTAAGGTCCCTGAGAGAGCAAACACAACAAGTAATGAGGAAACGCTATTGAGACCACAACTTAAGGGTACTAAATGTATCATCAGAACGGGAGATCACCATCTCCCAAAACAGATCTTCCATGGAGAAACGATGCAGACAAAAAAAAAAATAGTCTGTGTCTGTGTAAGTGCTTCAGAGATGACTTGAAGAGAAGTCTTCAGTAGGCTGGCTTCAATCTCAAAGAATTCAAGGATGTGGCACAGAAAAGCACTAACTGGTAGTCTCTGTTAAGATCAGCATCTAACAAGTTTGAGTAGGATTGAAAAAATCATCTCCAGGCTACATGTGAAAGGCATCGTAGAGCTTCATCATCAGACATCACAGGTGCGGACTTTCCATGCCCTCAATGAGGCTGACTCATGCATCAGGATTCGGACTTCAGTGTCACACGTGTAGCCACCCATGAGCTCAGCATCAGCGATGAACTACCAAAACAGCAACAACACATCTCTCCTATTTCGTATCTCTCTTCAGAGAGATCTGTGACCTGATACTCTAAAGGTTAGTGTAACTGGACTAAACTTCATTATAATTTAAAGACTGTTCCTGCCTAATTACCGAGTGTGGCTTTTAAATGACAATAATAAAGAACCAGAGAAGTGTTTTACATCTATGTACAAAATAGTAAAGTTATGATATTTCTGTCCATTCATCCATCCGTAACAAGCAGGGGTTGCATTTGAATAAAATGTACAAATATTCACTGTATGTTTAGCTTTGAAGAAAAGAAGAAAAATATGTATAATTTTCACATCTGTAACTCCATTCTGTACCTATTAGTCTTTTTATCTTCTAGTAATCTTCTGAATTCATATGCCAGAAATTAAATAAAAAAGGATAAATGTGATTTTCATTCTTGTTGCATTAAAGAAGTTATAACACTATGTCACTGTTAATGTACCCATTATATGAATTTTTAATGACTTACATCAAGAATAATGGCAAAAGCTAAATACAAAGTCCATGGGGAAAAAAACCCAATATGCAGTCCTGACATTATTCTAGTGTAGCAAATTGGAATGTTGCAGAGCAATTTTTATCAGTTATTTTTTGATAACACTTTGCTGAAAATTGTGTGTGTGTGTGTGTGTGTGTGTGTGTGTGTGTGTGTGTGTGTGTGTGTGTGTTGCGAGAAAGCACTGATTGAATAATATGGTTTTAGAATACATTCTTTAATACATTTTTGTTTAAATTATATTTTAAGGGATTTATTCTCCAGGTTTGAAAGACCGTAGATAAATACCTATATTTTCTAATGCATCTACCCTAATTAACTCTGCTTTATGAGCCACAACAGTAAATTTATTTCTCTTTTCTTAATGTTTTATAAACTTACATTGGGAAAAATACCAATGATGCAGGCTAACTGATCTTATTTTCCATATTGGTATTACTCATAATTATATTAAAATATATTTTACAGTTAAACATATTTTCAGCCCTAATATTTTGGATTAATTGTTCTACTGTTTTCTTTCATGACGGCTAATCTTTGGACACTAAGAATCCCATTTTGTGAAAGGAATATCAAACTATTTTCATTAAAATTTATACTAAAATGCAGATTTAAAAAAAAATCAAATTCAGTGGGATTCATTTTCAACAAAGTTACAGAAGAAATGAGAAAGAGACCAGAGCTTGGATAACAAGTTGAGCACAAAATTCATTCATGTAATTAAAAGCAGGGAAAAGCATTAGTTAAAGTCTGAGAATTCTGCAGGCTTTCTGTTTCCACACTTGGGGATTCTTCTGTGACCTGCTGGAACTCTGTTGAACAACTTCTATACAAATACAAGAGAACTGTCTCTGGAATACCAGATATTTTCAAGGTCTTCCATCATTTAAAATAAAATGTACATGGGTTTGCATAAGTCAGAGGATTCCCTATGTATCAAAGAGCTACCATTATTTATATAATTGACTCTCTGCTTTGTAGTTTACATCCTGGTCCTAAGTTCAACCAATGCGTCATTTATTTTGACCACTTATGACTTAATTATCTGGATTCACTTCTCCCTGGAAAGTTCTAATTTTTTTTTGTGTGCCTTTTATTTATTTATTTATTTTGTGCCTTTCTTTTAGAAGGACACAGCAACATCTCATATCCATTTGCTCACCATCATCAGAAGAGTCTCAAGAAGTTCCCTCCAGGTTTCTGGAGGGCAATATGGGAATGCTGAGAACTCCTGCCAGTGCAAACATCTCTTTTTAGATAAAAATCAGTCAGTCTTTTAAAGTATGGAACATCTTCTCAAGCAAATTTTGGGTAAGTTCTTTCAAGTCTCTAAATTAAAAAGATTTTTGATGTCAATGGACTTGGCTGATATACACCAGGAGACAGAACCAGACCTTATGTTTCTATCCACTGTGTCCATTTTTGTTTCAAGCACTAGAATCATTTTAAAAGAAAAATTCTTATGTGAGTTTCCTTTATCACTGTATACAATTTCATTACTCAAATGTTCTCTTCCAAAACAGATTTCAGGTTAGGCGTCATAGTGGATCAAACAGCTTCAATTTCCTTGTCTGGAAATTGAAAGTAAATATATGTGCTTATATAAAATATAGCTAGTCAAAAACATGAAAAATATTCCTCATAAAACTTTGAAATTTCAAAATTGTTTCTTTGTGACAGAGTTTGAAAGAGATCTGTACTCCATTTTCTTTGATATTTTTCACTGAATTTTTATTGAAATAATTTGATTACCAACAACCTATTTTTTAGTAAATAAAAACATTAATTTAGAATGTAAATACAAATGTTGGTAAAAAAGCATAAATTGTTACAAAACTGGAAAAATTTAAGTCAGCAAATTTTTGTGAACAGTTTCATTTTTTTAAAAAAAGCCATATTTTGACATAAAATGCATTAGTGTGAAAATTTTAACCAACTCTAATAAAAACTTTCCGTTTACATGGTACTGTCTGTGTTAAAACTGCTAAGCAAATTAAAGTAATAATCAGAAACTGGGCCTGCATCTGCAGTCAAAAGAAATGCTTCAGAATAGCAAAAAGAAGCTGGTGTAGACAGCTGGTGATCAGAGAGTCACGTGTTGGTCTTTACCATGTCACAGTTGCACTTCTACAAAGGACTGCCTCCAGGGCTAAAACTGTAAAGGATTTTCAATAAATTACAGCTGCCTTTGAGTGCTTTTATAGCACTTGCTTGTTGTATACGAAATGTCACAGAAAACAGAAGGCATTACGCTTGGAGACAGACCTACAAAGGATGAATCTGTTCAGTTCCTAGGATGAGAGGGACCATGAAAAAAAGCAACACAACAGTGATACAAATATAGTACAGTTTTTCAAGCAGTTGCCTTTTATCTTATACAAAGGGACTAGCTGATGGAAAGTGACAGAGAGAAGATGGAAAGAGAAATAAATGCTTTGTTGCTTGCAATAAGACAAGGAAGAAAAACTAACCAGGCAACAACTAAATAAGTAACTTAATCCCTAAAATAGGAGATGTTGTGGCTATTTATATCTGTACTGATTTGCATGTAGATAGTATAGAATACAGTTGTCCAATCTCTAGCAGCATGGACACAGATGTCCTCTCTGCACTGACTTCCTGTTTGCTTCTTGGTGCAAAGTAGGGTATGTGTGGTGATGATCTTTAAGGCCCTGATTCATCTGGGGTCCAGTTATCTAAAACACATCTCACCTTCTGTCACATCATAGCATTTAGATTATCATCTGGGAGTCTCTGCTATGGCTCTTAAATTTGCACAAAATAACAACTGGCCCTGCACTGGCCCTAACCCTGCAACAAATTAGAAATTCATTTTTGGATGATTCCCATGGAAACAACAGTTTTTAAGGCAGGAAACACTATAGCTTCCATGGTACTCATAAGTATAAGTGGGAGAAGATTAGTGTAAGAATTAACATATTTTTGGGAGGAAGGGAATCAAGCCTGTCCCTATGTAAGTTCTACAATAGTGATTCTGTGTTCATCAAATAGTAGCCAAATAGATATATGCCAAATAGATATATGCCAAATTAAAAAATCAAATAAAATTCAGGGAAGCAAAACGCAGAAGAGAAAAATCGGCAAAACAGAAAATTTTAATACTTTGCAAATTAAGTATTTAATTTGCTCTGCACAATTCACTTAACTTCTTGAATATGCTTAATAAATTATAGCTCTTTCCTACCTACATTGTTGAAGTCAATGGGAATTTTGCCTCCACTTCAGTCAAGGCAGGATCAGGCCATAAGTGCTTAATTAAAGTTAGTTTGCATTGAGTGCCAATTTCTCAATCTAAATATCTTCAAGACTTACAGTACAGTATATGACTAGAATCACGTATACAAATCAATTACCTTGTTTACTTTGTGCTAGCAGTCTAACGTTTAACTCTTCTGTATTATATACAGTGCATTGTAAATGAAGTACATAGGATGTCACATCATAGTATTATTTAAACATTATGCCCAAGATATATAAAGTGTTTGTCAGCAAAATGTTCTTCAGTCCCTGAAGTCTTTATTACACTTTTGAAGAGGGGATTTTCATTCTCTTTGATGAGATGAGAAGTACCACTGCTTGCATTCAAAGCAAAATAACCTTGTATACTGTGCGAACTTCAAATCTATATACTTACAACTTTTATTTCAAATTTTATAAGGTATAATAAGCAGTACCATTAGCAGTGGGAACAACAGTATGCATTGGGAATTGATTTGCTTTGTCCCACCCGAGCTATAGGCTTAAATTCTTATCCCTTTCCTTTAAAAACTCCTCTCAGAAAAGATTTCACTGCCCAAAAGTACATATTGGTTCATTGTAAAATGCTGTACTTGCAAGAAGTAAAGAAACATTGTTACTTAACATGGAAAATTCAGTTGAAAAAATGAAGTGTTGTACTAATAAGGGCTACCTACATTGGACTTTTGTCACAACCCTGAGCAAGGGGTGGTACATAATATGCATTAATCCAGGAGCAGTCCCAAGATGCATAATTATTCCTCTTCCTCTTTGCTCAGAAAGAGGAAATAATTTGCTGAAGGTTTAACCAAGCAAATTATGATTGCACCCATACACCATGCCACTTTAGGTGCCCTGGTCAGTGCATAAGAGAGACGGAGTCAAGATTTTGTTCATTCTCTACCCATCCTACTCACCTGACCTGAGGGGAGGAATAACCTATTTATTCTGGATTCCCAGATTCAAGGGATGGGTAGCCTGCATAGAAGTATAAGGTAGGACTCTTACTTTCCTATATGGTTGTATAGCACAAATTACAATTTACCTGAGAAAGAGGGTGGGGGGGGCGGCGGCAAGAGATTTAAAAGTCCAAAGGATGACATTTAAGTTGATGGAGCTGCGTTCGTAGTAATAAAGACAATAACACTTTGTACATAGAGGGCAATTTCCATCTGAAGATTTCAAAACACTTGACAGAACCAAGTAATTATTGCTTTCTTCACTTTATAGTTGTGCTGCTTATTTGGTGTGTATTTATAGACTGCACCTTAAGTTTTCCCTCTGAATTTTTTTTAATGGAAGACTGGATTTCTAAATACATAGAAGTTTTCATGGAAAGTGACTGATTTCCTCCAAAAAAATCACATTTTTGTCATGGACCCAAATATGCAAACCCTGAAACATTTTCGGATGAAAAAATAAAGTAAGTTTTCAGGTTTTTGTTTTGAGAAAAAAAATTAATGAAATTTTCTGATGGGGGGGGGGGGAACAAAGTTTTCCACATTCTCCATGTAACTGTTTTTTAATAATATTTGAGGAAGCAGAAACAGTCATCAAAATAGGAGGGGGACATCAGAGTGATAAAGGCAGGTGAGATGAGGAAATAAAATCAACAATGGATTCTCAGTGCATATGTAAAACAGGGCAACTTGACAAAAGACTAAATGAAATTACTACATTGTACAACAGCTGTGGAAATCTAACATCTTTCTTCAAACGTAAGTTGTTCAACAAGTTTTCTAATGGTAGCCAGAGCTGGCTCTAGGCATAAGCCAGTGAGGCACTAGCTTGGGGCAGCAGAGGGCAGGGGCGCTGGGAAGCCGGACCCTGTGCTCCCGCCCACAGGTCAAAGTATGCCAGCAGCCCACAAATTTGTCGGGCCAGCGTTCCAGGGCATGGAAGACTCAGGCGGAATGATTGTTCCACCCTGTCCTGCTGCGGCCAGGCTGGGGAGTTTCAAATCTCCCGCACTGAGCATGCTCATACAGAGCATGCTCAGTGTGGAAGCGGCCTGGCCAAGAAGCGACTCCGGACACCCCTGCAGCTGCTCTGGCCAGGTAAAGGTGGGGAACAGGAGCAGGGAAGGGGCCACGGGGGGCCGAGAGGAGCGGGGAAGGGGCCATGGGGGAGCTGAGAGGAGCGGGGAAGGGGCCACGGGAGGGCCGAGAGGAGCAGGGAAGGGGCCGTGGGGGGGCCGAGAGGATTGGGGAAGGGGCCGCTGGGGGGCCGAGAGGAGGGGGGAGGGGGCCGGGGGGGGGGGCAGAGGAGCGGGGAAGGAGCTGTGGGCGAGGGCCAGAGGTGCAGGGAGGAGCTGTGGGGGAGGGCCAGGGGTGCAGGGAAGGGGCCACGGGTGGTGAGGGCAAGAGGAGCGGGGAAAGGGGGCCCAGAGAAAGTGAGAGGAGCTGGCAAGAAGGGGATTGGGGTACCCCAAAGCAAAAGTTGGCTTGGGGCGTCATAACCCCTTGAGCTGGCCCTGAGGGTAGCAATCAGCTGGCTAACAAACTTGTTCTTGTTCAGTAATGGCTGGATTCTGAAACCCTTACTCATGTTAAGTAGTACCTTATGTTGTGAAAAATCCCACTGAAAATAAAATTAGTCATAAAGTATTACTTGGTGGTAAGGGTGACAGAATTTGACTTTATGTATAGATGTTGTGAAGCTAGTTTTCTGTAGAGTTACAATTTTCCTTCATATGTATAATAAGAATTTGTGTCTATATAAACAAGCTCTTGCTTCCCACTTCCTGACTCTGTGAGAGGAGCCAGAAGTGAGTCTTGGGCTGCAGTATAAACTTTTGTTGGTTTAACTACATTGTGTGATGTTATGAAAAATACCCTGTGCGACATAGTAGTACCAGTTTACTGCTGTCTGTACTGAGGTTATGTTGATGGAAGCGTATGTCCTGTTGACATAGCTATTGCTTCTCAGGGAGGTGGAATAGTTCCAAAGGGGTAGCAGTGTTAGTCTAGTTTAGCAAAACAAAAAGTGCTACAGGACTCCTTTTTTTGTTTTGCATTGGTGAAAGAAGCTCTCCCATCTGGGTCATTGGTGTCTTCATTAAGCACCACAGTGGCTTGATCCTAAAGCAAGCCTTTCACCCCCATCTCAGATTTGGGGAGTACAGTATGTTCTTTTACCTTGGTCAGCAGCTGGTGATTTTTTGAAACCATTGCTGTTTTAAGCAGAAGCAGCAGCCAATTTAAACTGATGTCCTCTATGTTTAGCAGCACATATTATCTCTTGTTGCATTTTCTGACATATCTGTAGTTTGGGAATGGTTCTCTGCCTGTAATCAAGATGAAGAGAATGAAACCAAGCCGTCCAGTCTTTCTCAGTGTATTCCACACATTTTTAATAGGTGAGCTCAAAGAGAAAAATAATACCTGACATGATTTAATAATTAAGCCACTTAAAATTTAGACTTTGAAACAAACTATTATCCCAGATGTGCACTGAGGTTGTGTAACAGGAGAAATGTACCATCAGGGTGTAGTGGATGTTTCAAGATTTACAGCAGTGGGCATTTACAGCCCCTTCAGATTCTCATCTGGTCCTTTGTTTCTTAATGGCCTGCGAAATACCTGGCAAAGAACAATAGCTGTAGAGAACACTCAGCAAAAAGAGCAACTCATGATTATGAACACCCAAGTAATCAGCAAGCTTAAGTTCTAAATATTTCTGTAGTCCTTTGTTTTGTTTTGTTCTCCATTTTCTATAGTACCTGTTGAAAATAGTGTTTGCTATCCTGATGATTTTGTTAGGAAACATGTATTTTGATTCTTCTCTTGAGTCTCAAGTAGTTATGAGAGTCATATGATTCCTTTTGTTTAATAACATTACATCAGAGCCTTATTTCCTCACTTACTCTACCCCTTCTTTTTTTGGACTCGATAATAACAATGTCCTGTCTGCCATCAATAAAGTTTGGTGAGACATCTTGCAACCTTGACTTCCTCTTCCACACTTCTAGATACTATTCACCCCGCACATCCCATTTCTATAAAAGTCCTGTCACTTTCCTCTCTATGGGTATCTCTAGACTGCAATGGTAAGTGACTCCAGTTATCTGACCCATATTAGGGAATCCTGGGCTTGAATGTATGCATTGTATTTTAATCCTTTGTTAAGATTCCTTTCTAACATGCTCGAACCTAGGGCTCTGGCATCCACACTGCATTGTGCAGATCTGAATCAAAGTAATCATATCCCGCTTCTCTAACATTCTGTCCCTCCCAGGCCCAAATGTGTCAGCCAGGGGTGTAGCTACAGATGGGCCTGGATGGGCCACAGCCCACCCTCTTTGACAACAGCACCTCCCAATCTGTTGCTTCTGCTGCTGATGGTTTCGCTATCTGAACTTCCTGCTTCCTCACCAGGAAGCAAGGAGCTTGGAAAAGTGACTGGGGAATCTTTAAGTTGCTTGGACACTCCAGTTGCTGAGGTAACTGAAGCACCCACAGCATCTGAACTTTCTGCTTTCAGTCACGTGACCAGAAGCAAGAAGTGGCCTTGGCCCATCTGAGGGCTCACAGGTCAGGCCAAAAGAATTGGTCTTGCTAAGCTCTAGTCCTAGGACAGTGTTGCACTCTGAGAAACCTTTCCTGCCCACCTTGCAAATTACTAGGAATGTAATAGGAAGCAGTTCATTTTGCAAAGGGCTTAATCAGCTTGCTCTTTATTGCAAACTTGGGGCTCTTTCTGATAATGTGCTGTCAGGCTGATGATCAGGAGAGAATGGGTTAACGCTGACCTGAGCTGCTGCTGGTAATAAAGCAGAGGAGTGGCTTCCATTTTCAATAGAGTGGATTGCAGATTGTCAAGATAGAGATGACTAAGGAAGTTGTCCCAGGGAATTGAGGGATACTTCTGGCTGACTCTTGAGACCCGAGTCAAGTGGAGTTTGTTCTATACTGCAAACCATAGTGCTCAGATCTTGACTCCCAGCTTAACTCAAGCTCAGACCTTTCAGCTGTGCAGGATCCTGGGACCTTGGGTCCAAGCCTGGATTAGTGCTACTGCAATTTACAGAGGGGTAGCCTTGTTAGTCTCTATACAGCAAAAACAACAAGAGTCTTGTGGTACCTCAAAGACTAACCAATTTCTTCGGGCATAAGTTTCATGGGCAGCAACTCACTTCATCAGTTACATCTGATGAAGTGAGTTGCTGCCCACGAAAGCTTGTGCCCGAAGAAATGTGTTAGTCTTTAAAGTGCCACAGGACTCTAGTTATTTTTGCTACTTCAATATAGACACAAGGGGGGTTAGATTTGATGCTGAGCTTAAGCATTGGCTTATACTGCAGTGCAGACATACCTCACATCTCTAAAATCCACTACTTTCTCTCTGTTCCAAATAAAAAAAGCTGATGCATGCCATCCTGATTACTTGCCCACTGACTACTATAATTTCCATATATCTATCATCACCTCTACAGACTGACAAAAATACTAGAACTAAAATGTCTTCTATCATTACATCCACATCATTTCCCTAGATTTCTTTTCCTTTTCCACATCAATTTCAAGCTTCTTGACTTCACCTCTTGGGCATTACACATCTCTGATTATCTATGTATATGCCTGTTGCCACCTATACGCCATTATCCTTTTATTGTATTGTTCCAACTGATTCAGATTGTAAATTCCTCAGAGCAATGACTGTCAGTGCTTGGTGTTTTGTAAAGTGATGTAAACACTTACAGTGCTATCAAAGTAATAATGACAGCCCATGGGGCATCACATGTGTCAAAGTGTATTTGTTGTGCACTACATCACTAAGGATAGCTCTTTTTATATAGTGAAGGGGGGCTGCAGGGCCTGAAGAAACAGAAAGTCCTCAGTCACGAATCAGATCAAAACTGGCCTGTATAAGTAGATATTGGTAAATAGGGCAAAGATAAAAACTCAGTAGCTTTTCAAGTGAATCACTCCTAATTATATACACATTGTTTATCTTTGCTCAGTTAGGAAAAGCCATTCCACAATGTTATTAAACAGTGGAATACACACTGTCACTGTAAGCATGAAAATGTTTCAGAAGAAAAGAATATTTCATTTATTTTTATTTGGAAACGCTTGCCAGGGGTCAATGAAACATCAAAGAGCTATAGCACAGTCCTGATGCACCTTCAAAATGGAATGTCCTACCAGGAATATTTCCATTTCAGTGTGTCCTATCTACTATGGTCAAATCTTTCTTTGATTTTTCTCCACATGTAGCTGGAGTGATTCAGCTTATATCAATCAAGTGACTTGTAATGCACTTGAGAGCAGAGTCTTGCCCAAATGGATTTGCACAGATTTATCTAATGAGAGAAAGAATATAGTGAAAGGAAATTTTGAGATTATGTAAAATATAATAGGCTCAATTCACGTTTCACTTGTAGTGATGTATCTGAGGAGTAACTCCATTGAAATAAACGAGAATTAAGGTGATTTAAAATTGCTGTAAGTGAAGGAAGAATAAAACCTTATGTAAGTCTCACATCAGGTGAGCCTTCTGTTTTCTGTACACCTTGTGACTTCTCTCCTTCTTAGTGTAAACTGGTTATTTTGCATGCTCACTGGTCCCCTCTTCTCCATTCTGCTCTACCATGATGGCCGTAAGCCAGAAGGTGGAGGATAGTTTGATTTGTGCCACAGTGGCAGATGGGAGGAAATACAGGAGATTCCTTATGCCTTCCTACAAATTTCTTGGATACATGAGATTCCTGCTGGGCAGTAGGGATATATGACAGGAGATGTAGATGTGTGAATATCTTGCAGGCTGTGTGATATGGCATCCCTGGATTTATAGGGCCCCCTTTAATTGTCCAAGGCAGTTCAGTTCCCATGTCCCTATAACTCATGAGCTCTTGCTGAGATTACTAACACTGGTGCTAATTAGTACCCATTGTCATGCTTGCTTTATTAGGTGTGTTCAACAGCTACCAACAGACCCAGATCAAAACATCCACAGAATTCTGGGGTGCTCACATCCAGTGTTGTGGATTAGGCCATTATAAAAATTTGGTCCAATCTGGAATCTTAAATTTGGATTCAGATCCAAATTTCTACAAGTTCAGTCCTATGTATTTGGAACTGAAATGAGACAAATTAATTTTGCATTGGCCACTGAGTGCTCTTGCTGTGCAACAGCTATCCATATGCAACAAATCCAGTACCTAGAAGAGGAGCACTCCAAATACCAATCCCCTGAGCTACTCAGTCTACATGTCCATCCTGACAGAGTAGCTGAGTTTAAGCAAAAACTGACAAGAAGTGATTAGAAGAAACAAGAACCAGAGAATGGTGAACATAAGGAAACCGTACAGACTTTTTTAACTGGTACAGCTGTAAAAGTAGGCATTTTCTTTACTACTGGTAAAGGAAACCATTAGCAGCTGACAGGTCCTATCCGCGTCTGCTAGTCTTGACTTTTAGGTATAACATTGGAGAAAGGATCTAGGAAATGCCTCAGAGGTGTAATAGATATCTCAGCTAAGACCTCTGCTAAGCAGTGACGGTAGCTAATTTAGTCGTGCCTAGAGCCCAAGCTGTTGTGAAATAACAATCCAGCTCTGTTTTATTTGACAAGATTTTCTGATCTGTCTTGCTCTAGCTAAGGTTATATTACCTTGTTTGGGAGCCTGTCTTCCATTTCCACTTCAGTCACAAAGAATTTTGAAGTATGTATATTGCTTAATCACACTGCCTGGGACTGCCTCTGGAGAAATGGGCAACTGAGACATTTCATCAAGAGAAGCTGTCATGTGTCAGTTTTCAGTGGGGTTTATGCTAAAGGCTGCTAGCACTAACAACAATTCCAAGAACTTGTCTTTATAGGTGATATTGTAACTGTCCCCGATCATGGGCAATTTTCAGACTCAGTGCAATACAATAGTGTACTGTCTTTTTACTTTGTTTAGCTGTATCAGGGTGGCAGATGGTAAAACTCAGGACCCTGCATAGAAATGCGGAGTTATTTTTGCTGATACTTCCTCACCGTCAGATCAGGAGGATCCTGTTAGCTTCCAACCCAGGCATATGGGAAGATTTGGGAAGGTTTCTGGTGCCAAGACAGAGGAAACTGGGGCAGGTAAGAAAGGATCCAGTGGGAAAAGTTAAGGGGCAAGTTTAGGTTGATGTGTACCATATATTTTGTTGCTATTAAACAATGGGAACTCCAGAAAGGAGGAGAGTTTTAAACACTAACCCAATGGCTAACCATAAAATGTGGGTGAACATGTGTTAAGAACAGCTCTTACTGTTTCACTGAACAAAAGAGAGACAGCAGTATTCATCAAATATGGACTATAGTTGGCTGCTGAGTTCTTCACTGCAGTGAACAAAGGTAAGGTATTGTGTTGATTCTTTTAAATCTGTCAGCAGCGTTTGTGGTATCCTGGCCCATTGACTTCAATGGGAGTTTGACCATTGATTTATACGAGACTGGCATTTCACCCTTGGCCTTTTTAAAAAATCGAGTGTGATAGCCACTGAATTTGTATACTTTTTCATCTCTTTCAAAATTTTGCTATCTGTATAGGTTTTTTTCTTTTTCTCCCGTTTTTAACCAATTACCAGTTTCTTTATACTTTTTAGTGGAAAATATTTGTAATAATAATTAAAATATTGTATGCCTGTTTTTAAAATGAATTTTGCAATTTTTTTTGCATGTCAAGATGACCTACCTTACAAATCGTTAATGCTCTAGGACCTAGTCACAAGATCATTTTATGGTGAAATTTTAGGGGTAGATAGATGTTTACATCTGTCAACAAATAGAATTCCTGGAGCATCAAATTTCACATTCATTACTGCATGTGCAGGCTCTCTGAAGCTATGCTGCTGTAGTGTCTGATGAAAATCAAGACTTCAGTTCCTTGGCCAGAGCCCTTGACAGGAAATTGGTATATCGGGGTGGGTTACTGGAATAAAAAGGGTCGGATTGTTAGCTGGTAAAATTTGTATAGCTTTATCACCTGTGGATCTGGTCCTAGATTTAAGGCACTGAATAAAGGACAATTTATACAATACTGTATTAGGTAATTTCTTCATTTTCTGGGCTCAAAGCAGATCCTTATAAGATGAATGCATATTTATGTGATTTAATGTACTATTATAGAATTTTATATAGCACTAATGTGTCCAGCAAGAAGCATTTAGTCTATTTATAAGTCTTTCTATGAAACATATAGCTCTAAGAAATAGAGTGATAGTATCCTGAAGCATTTTTAAAAAATTGATGTTCTCCCAGTATTGTTAAAGTATACAATAATCTTGTCTCTTAAAAGCCAAAATGTATCATTTTAATTGTCTGTAATGATACCCTCTCTTATTTAAATTAATGAATAGCAAGGGTTTTTTTTCTTTATGTTGGAAGACAGAGGGTTATTTGTAATGATTAGTTTTTCAGAAAGAATAAAAAATAATTGTTTCTCTTTAATGTTCTTAGGATAACACCATATTCCTATATAAAACAGAGAATAATAAAGACAATACATTGGCCAAAGAAAAATGACACTGAAGTAAATGAGATCCAGATAGAACTTAGTAATGAAGTAGAAAATTAAGAATTTAGACTATAATTCAGTTTTACAATGATCCTCAATTTATAAACCTTTTGGGGAAGAAAGAAACAAAGAGAATGCCAAAAAGAAAATAAAAAATACCTTTTGTCACAGTGGGCAAAAAAAAAAATTTAAATCCTTCTTCAATCCACATCCTGCTGAAATATTAGAAAAAAAGATTAATTATTTTATCCCATGATTAGATTATATTGACATACTTGATAGATTCATGTTTGCCCTATGATTTAGTAATAATCTTAACTAGAGGTAGTTTTTTCTCTTTCCTGCAGTATTCATTAGAAATGGAAAAAAGCTACATTAATGACTACATCACGTAATGCTTCTCTTGGGCCTGATCAGTTCACCCCAAAATCCCACTGAAATCTTTGGAAGATTTGGATAAGGTAGTAAGGTTTCAGAACTCTGATGTGATACCTCAGTCTACAGTTTGGCTTAATTGCACAGCTGCTTCTTCTGAAAGGGTATTGAAAGTATTCTAAACTATCAATGTCACACATGAATTGCTGCTCAATAGTTCAAAGCCACAGCACTTAGAACGAAGCCATATCCTTCCATTTTTCTTCTTTGGCGACGTAGCTTCATTCAGTGGTAGCCTTCTTTTATGACTTTATTTAGATATAGATATAGGTAGAGATAGAGATATTTTTAAAAATCTTTAACAGGGAATTGGATTTTCAACCCAATCTATACTGCTAAAATTAAACTATGCATACTCCATGTCATCTACTCCTCTTTCCTCATTTATTTTATCACTCTTCAAGATTATCTCCATGCTATGATAATTAATTCAAAGTGGAGTGAGTAGTTGGCTTGATTGAAACACTTGGAAGCAGACAAGAATAAGGCAATCCAAGCATCCATTCATACATAATATAGCTTGGCATTTACAATAATTTTATAAATAATGAAAGCCTAGGGTAAATTTTGGTGGATAATTCCTCTGAGGAATTTGTAAGTGGTTTGTGTTCCATTTGGAAAATGGGCAGTAGTAATAAAAGGAATGATAAGAAAAAATAAGAGTGCTAACTTCTCTTTCCTCTTCCCTTCCTCTGCTCCTCCTGCCGTCCTCGTTTTTTCCCAGTTCTAAATTCACATGAGAAATATTAGGCTTTTATTTGGTGACCATTACCATAGTATTTGTTATTACACAAAGTATCCAGAGTGTCTCATTTGTAGCATGTAAGAGGATATGTGGAAAATGTATATTTCTTCCAGATCCTTTTCTTTAAGCTCCTGCTTTCAGGAAGCTAGTAATATGCTTCCATGTCTTTGGATGAAGAAAGAAGAGAAAAAGAAATGAGATAATTTTTCTATGTAAAGGAAACAGATACTTAATACCCTTACTGGGCTCAGAATAACTTGTGGGTGCATTGGCTAAGCTCCTGTAAGTCGCACTGGACACATGATGAAAAATAAAAACAATAAAACTATATAAATACAGTGGGAAATATTTGGCTCTTATTCACATTGTACTCTTAGAACTAAGATCTGTAACTGGACCAGATACTTCAATGGAATTACACCAGGGACAAATTTGGCCTTCAAATTTAGTTAATGGGCTATGTTCTGCCCATAATTACACCTATGCAATCCCATGGAGTTGCAGTAACCATTGATATCTAGAAGGGGATTTTTAATAAGTGAAGAGATGAGCTCATATCAATTAATAAATCGTTCTGACACCATACTCATTTACAGATTTTTCAGCCCCAGTTGCGTTCAGAGTTACTTTCACTGATGACCTTACTAGTAATTGTGTCCCAATACATAAATAAGGAGGAGTAAAATCCTTACTACACTCTTATGCAGGCTGCCTGAACTTTTAGTCTAGAGGTGAAGGCATGGGTGAAACTACTGATCACACTCCCCATTTGGAAGGAAAGGGCAGGGAATGGGCAGTCGGTGGATGGAACATTGGCTTCATAATTCCCAGCATATTTGTGGGCCAGAGACACTGAGCCTGAGCCATCATGGGGCTGGAGTAGTAATTTATTGCTCGTAGGCTTCCCAGTGCTGTGTAAAACATGAAGGGAATGGGCGTCCACTGAGATTAATCTAATCTATGTGTGTGAAAACTACAGAAAAGATGTCTTTGAGAATCAGGCCACATGTTATGTTCCTGTGTGTATATGTTATTCACCATCCATTTTTGCATTTAAGGTAGGTCCGGGGGGAGGGAGAGGGGAATGAAATGAACCCTTCTTTGGCAAGTGAGAGCTCTCATCTGCATAAGGCTAAATGCAGTTTGTTTGTTCAGTGCAAGTAACTTGGCTTTGTCAGGAAAACAGGAAGCTGTAACTTGAGCATAGACAGAAAGTTAGAAATGTTGAGCAGAGGAGCAGGTTTATTTGGTTTTGTGTTACATAGGCCTTTTTCTGCCCACAATTATATAAATAAGGACTCCAGTTTCAGGGCTTGATTGTAAGCCAGTCCTTCCTCCTGCAGAGGTATAAGGGGGTATAAGAATCACTTCCTGTCTTGTGGGTGTTAGAGCAGCAACCCTGGAGGTGTTAGGGAGTATATGAATCTTTGGTTTTTGCTGTCGCCCTGAGCAGGTCTAAATTAAAAACACTGCAGTCACCCAGCTGCACTGCAACATTCACCCCATATTTTGCATTGTAGCACTTTGTAGACATAGCCCATGATCTTTTGGTTAGTCCATGCAGATATAATTGTTGGAATTGGCTATACTTGAGAATAAAGCTGTCTGAATCATGGATTTTTTGGTTTATTGGCAATTTTGGGAAAAAAAATGTTTCCAGTGAAAATCAAAGCTATTTTTAAAGAAATGCTGACTCAAAAGGTTTTTTTTTTAAACGGGTTTTAAAAATCATTTAAAAAAAAATTGTTTGATTTTGAGTGCTTTCTTACATTTTTATGTTTTAAAATTTAAATTTGAATGCCATTTCTAAAACAATCTTTTTAACTGAAATTTCAGAAAGAAAAGTTGTTTTGAAAAGAAAAAATGAAAGGTTTCATTTTAAAAAGTCAAAACCAACTTTTGACTCTTTTGGGGTTTTTTTCTCCTTCTTTCAAACAAATAATTTAGCAAAACTGGCATGAATTTGTGATATATTTCAGTATAATTGAAACTGCATTTTTTCACTGAAAAACTTTTCCCCAGCTCAACCCTAACCCTAACCTGCATCCTCTTTAAAGTGAGAGTTCAGGAAAGTATGTTTTAAAAAGTAAATAAATATCCACAGATTAATGGAATAATATAAACACTCTCCAGGACTGCTGTCTAGTAAAATATGAACTAAATTTCTAACACTGAAATAAATCTGTTTTCTTGTAATCATTTTAATAATCAGGAAAGAATTAAAACTCAGATATACAGCTTGGAATAATTATGGAATAAAAGCAGTGTTGGCAGAATTTTTAATCATTTTGACAATCATTTTTAATTTATTTAAATATCCATTGTTGTAAGAAATTATGGGAGGTCAGAGGTTAATTTTTTAATGAAGCAGACACTGAAATTAAAAAAGTTAAAGCTTTAAATGTATGAAAACACAAACCGTTAATGTCATGTATCAAAATATACAAAATAAGTATCTTTAAATCAACTTCTAATAAGTTCATAAGCATCATTTTTCTTATTTTGCCTATAAATAAATTTCTATTATTAGAGTAACCTCTGGGTCCCTTTTTTTCCCCTCAGAGATGGAACAGTATTTGCAACACACTGGAAAGAAACCTAGGTTAGCAACATCATGGAGATATTCACATGCTCTTAAGTGCATACAATAAGTCAAAATATTTCCATAGGGGAAGTGTTTGAGGACATGGAAGTTTTTTCAGGTTTGGAGGGGTAAGAGGGATAGCCAGAAAGATAATTAATGAAAAAGAACGAAAGAATGAGTTTTCTAGCTTTGAAGCAACATATCTTGAATTGGATAAAGAGCTGTGCTATCAGGTGGTCAAATACTGTGCTTCCCCCCCCCCTCTCTCTTAATGCCAGTCATTTCTAGTCCAGATTCTATTGAAACAGACTTTCAGGAAATTTATTTTCAATTAGTTATTTACTATTATTATTTTCCAATTATATCATGTTTTCAAGGATAGCTGGAAAAGAAACAATGAAGGACCGTAACTATCTAGAATGAAAATGTTCTTTCTAATTCAATAATGCAAAGAATGAAATTGATTTTATTATATTCTTACTTTACATCTTAGTTTCAGTGCAGATAACCATTATATAATAATCCCCTTGCTTGGAAAGTGAATTGTTATAGCAATGTAACAAAAACACATTTTAAATAAAAAAGACATTAAAAAGCATTAAAGGATCTCAGACTAAAAGGAACATGGCCCAACAGATGTTACATTTGTTAAAACAATGTCGACACTGGAGAAAAACATGTCTATGTACATAGGAAATGCAAAAAGTTCACAGCTATAATAAATTGTTTTCCCTGCTTCCTTGACAGAAAGACAGACACCATTTCTCTCTATCTTAATGTTTTCAGCCATCTAAGTGGTTCATGGTCAAATCAATTGGGCATGATAAAGACCATAGTGGAGACTATTAAAGAGCACATCCATGTTTTCCTCTAATTTTTCCTTTTAAAATACTGTAGGTTATGAGAACTTTTTAAAAGCAGAAATAAAAATTGGACACCTAGCTCCCATTGAGTTGCACTGAGATCTGGGTGCCTAACTGTTCTCTGTGCCTTTGGAAATCTCCCTCTGCAGTCATAATGGGAAAGTTTTAGCAAATGTGTAGGATGCGTAACCCACAAGATGTGCATCTTCCCTGGGAGTTAATGCATGAACAGGTGTGCCTGGGTTCTCTGTACCATGGTCCAGACCTGATGATAGTTTTGAGGATCAGGACCTGGTCTTTGAATTGACATTAGAAGAAAACAAAGTCAATGAAGAGTATGAGGTACAGGAGTGATGTGCTGTTGACTCTTCATTATGTTATTATTCTGTTCTATGTAAATTCTTAATTTATTGAAGACCATCACAGCCCACTATCCAGAGAATTTCTCCTTGTAGGAGACAGGTCTCCTTTGATGCTCAGCCTCTTTCAGTCAGCATAAAGAAATGCATTGCACATCCCTGTAAAATCTCCCAAGTCCTGTATATAAGTGCAGAGCCAAAAGAACAGGATTTTAGAGTTTGCATTACAAAATCCACCATTCATGCAGAGTTGACTCTTTAAACCCCAATGCAAATGATAAATCACAATCAATTTTCACTTGATCATTGAAAGGCACAACAAAGGCATAGGGCCATATTTCAAGTGATTCCTCTGACTCTAGGCCTGGCTACTTGCCAAATTTTAACATCATACCTAGAGTACCCAAGGCATTAAAGCGGTTTTTTAAAAATGGGAATTTTTAAAAAGAGATCTTTAACATTGACAAAACTATCTTTTATTTGTCAAGATCAATCAGAGAAACAGCTACTTGGTACTTAACTGGATACAATTTCTAGAAAAAAATGGCTGGATTAAAGATCAGGGGACTCTATACTCAATTCTGCATTGAGCATAATGTGGATGATCCCAGGTGTCTGTACCAGTATATCTTATATATAGATTTGATGAGAGCTTGGATAACAAAAACACACTTTCAGAGAGAGGTATTCACTCTGAGATACGTTCTTATTTATTGTATATTAATGGTAAACTATGTCTATTCCTGTGCTTTTCTTTGCTTTCATTGACTTGCCCTAGTTCCATCTGTTTTAGTATAGTCTCTTCCCCATTTGTGCTCCTGTTATCTAAAATTACACAAGTCTACTAAAAATGTCTTGCCTTTGCCCACTTCAGCCATATGCCACCAACTCAGCACAGATGTTCAGAGCTGATTAGTTTGGATGAATTGAAGCGTTTAAAAATATTTAGTGTTTCTAATGCCAACTAGCATCTTTATATTGTTTCCCCCCAAGTAAAGTATATATTAATACTCACATCACCTTTTTATGTTCATTTTCTAGGGATACATGTTATGGAACATTGAAGGGCAGTGGTTCCCAACTTTTTGGCTCACGGACCACAGATATAATTGTTACAGACATGAAGGGCCGCCAGTCTACACCAGCATCCCTTCTCCCCTCCCCCTCGTTCCCCCCACTGCAACCAGACAGAAAGAGTTCACTGAGGAGGTGCCTCCTCCATTGCTGATCCCCCATCCTGCTGGCTGCAGCAGAGAAAACGCATTATTTCCTGTAGCCCCATGCACTCCACCTGGGTCCCTAGGCATGTCTCCCTTCTGCAGCCAGGGGGACAGGAAATCATTGCTTCCCTCCCTCTGACTTCAGCAGGGACCCCAGCACCTGGGGACCCAGGTTGGAACCCTTACTGTGCTCCCTGCTACAACCAGGGGAGGGGAGCACTGTTCTCCTTTCCTCTTGGCTCCAGGAAGGAGTTGCAGCTTTCTTTTAGCCACGTGGTAGTGTGTTCCACCTGGGTCCTTAGGTGGCAGCTTCCTTCTGCAGCCAGTGGGCGGGGAATGGCCAGACACTTTGAAAGCCCCCATGGACACGTTTGGCCCCCAGACTACAGATTGGGAACCTCTGTTGAAGGGGTTCACTGATGTCTGAATGTCATTACTCTCTGACTTCAGATAAAGCTCCTAAAATTGTGAAATCTATGCAGTTCTTCGATATAAGGAATGTGTGCACACAGGGAGTGTACGTTTCCAGAGTGAAGGAAGTTGTTATTCTGGATCGAAAAGGCTGGTTGTGGAAGGTATGATGTGGACAAATTAGAAAGAGTCCAGCGGAGGGCAACAAAAATGATTAGGGGGCTGGGGCACATGACTTACAAGGAGAAACTGAAGGAACTAAGCTTATTTAGTCTGAAGAACAGAAGACTGAGGGGGGATTTGATAGCAACCTTCAATTATTCGAAGGGGTGCTCCAAAGAGGAGGGAGCTAGGCTGTTCTTGGTAGTAACAGAGGACAGAACAAGGAGCAAGTTACAGCTGGGGCGGTCGAGGTTGGATATTAGGAAAAACTTTCTCACTAAGAGGGTGGTGAAGCATTGGAATGGGTTGCCTAGGGAGGTGGTGGAATCTCCGTCTTTGGAGATATTTAAGGTCCGGTTAGACAAAACCCTGGATGTTGGACTAGATGACCTCATGAGGTCCCTTCCAGCCCTAAGATACTATGATTTCCTCGTGGCTCCAGAATGGGGCCCTCCTGAGGCACTGGCTCTGCTCTGCCCTGCTCCCAAGCGGCAGGTCTGGCCAGCTCTGGGGAGCAGGGTGGTCAGGGGTGAGTCCTGCCCTATGGTTGGCCAGGGCAGGCTCTTCCTGTACCAGGAACTCTGGGAGGGATGTCAGGGAGGCCATGGAGGTCGACTTAGGGCTACTGTGCGTCTACACTGGCTTAGGTTGACTTAATAAGGATGACTTAAGCATTAGGTCGACCTAAAAGATGGTGTTATTAAGTCCACTTATCTTTTCCTTAAGTCAACTTACGGAAAGCCCAGTGTGTACGTGGAGTAGTTTGAGTCGACTTAAGCCTCCTTAAGTCGACTTAATTTGTAAGTGTAGACACACTCTTTAAGACTAACAGATTTATTTATCACATGAGCTTTTGTGGGAGAAAATCCCACTTCATCAGACACTTTGAAGATTAGAAACTTACAGAATGGGAGGAAATTAAATGTAGGGAAGTATATGACATAGGATCAGGTTAGGCCAGGGGTCAGCAACCTTTGCCAATCCCTGTGCCAGCCCCTCCTTCTTGACCCTCAGCTGGTGCCGAAGGCCCTCTCGCAGAAAGAAGAGACCTGGAGTGGCTCCTCTTGGCTCCGTGCCCAGGGACCCCTATCCCCAGGCACACCATGGAAAGAAGCTGCCTGAAGTGACTCCTTTCGGCAACGGCACACCACAGAGAGGAGCCGCTCTGGGTGCCTTCTTTACACGGTATGCCTGGGGCATGGATGTGGCAGGGACCTCCGCATTGTAGCCGCCCCTGAAAGAAGCCACTTGGCGTGTCTTTTGGTGGGAGGAGTGGCAATTTCCCACCTTCAAAGCATCTGACAAAGTGGGATTTTCTCCCACAAAAGCTCATGTGATAAATATATCTGTTAGTCGTAAAAAGTGCCACAGGACTCCTTCTTTGTTTCTCTACAGTAGGCTAATACAGCTACCCCTTTGGAACTTTTGCTTCCACTGGGATCAGTAGTATCCAGGTGTACCAAAACATGTTCAGTTATAAGGGGAAAATAAAGTAAATCAATCCTTTGAACCTAAAAATCAAAATAAGAAAAATACCTTCAGTGCATTGGGTATGGTTAAAGGTCTGTGCAAAAGTTACTAGGATTTTGTTTCTTAATGTAATCGTATTTCCTCTCGGGATGTGCAAACTTGTTTTGGAAAAATTAGATTCTACTGGAAAATCATTCATTGTATACTCAGAACAGCATTCATAATTAGAGTTGTGTTGAGGAACTGGTATTTGGATGTTCATCGGAATATGGTATCTAATTAAATTATGGTTTGACCTCCTCAGAAAATCAGATTTAGAGTTTGACTGTGTGAAAATCTCATCAGCTATTCCTGAAAGATGTTGGCCTGAAAAGTAGCAATCACATGAGACAACAATTCAGCTGAATCTGAATGGAACTGGCTCACTGAGTTTAGGATTCAGCCTCAAAACAAAATCACATCAGTGTGTTTGAATTCAGGTTCTCTCTTCCTCACTCCTTAAAGTCTTCATCGTTCCTTTTGCTTTAACCTTTGTCATTCTACAAGCTGGGCATGAATTCCCTTTTACTTTTGTGTAACACAGTCAGGCCCTCAATTTAGGTCTTGAAGCTTCTGAGCTAGTATTTATTGTTGTTGTTATATGGTTTAATTTCAGAACTTGAGAATTGGTCAACAGTTTCCCATCAAAAGTTTGTTTGTTTGCTTGTTTGTTTGTTTAATCCGAAAGTTAATCAGGAGTTTAACCTGACCCAATGCCTCTTAAAAGTATATCACTGGCATGACCAGTTCTCAACATACCTAAAAACCCTAGCTTGATAGTTAAAATCTTCAGTAAAAAGCTAATTTAAATCAACCTTATAAAGTGTGCATGAAGATGAACTAACCTATGCATAAAATCTACTTGTCTGGTCTGCTAATCAAAAAACTAATGATATTTCAATCGCATGTTAAAACAAGCTACACACCCTGGGCAAATAGATGTAAAAAAAAGGAAAAGGTTGGTTTAAATTAAGTGGGCGGGGGGATCTTTTACAAGACCTGAAAAAAGTTTAATGAAACAAAACTTTTAAAAATCCACATTTTTACTGAAACCCAAAGCATCACCTTGTTTTAACCTTCTTATTTTGTTTATAGAAGTGCTATCATACAATTAAATGTTGCATGATCCTCTCAGTTTTCCTTTGACCTTCCATAATATCTTAAAGGCATTGCTAAAAAAATGCATTTGAAAAAGAGGCATATTCAATCAGTATAAAGTACTGTCAGTGTGACCAGAGGGTAACATAATAAAGCACAGTACCAATCAGCAGAAAGCTTCCACTCTAAAAAGAGATCTAAAAAAGTATATTCTGCCATCCAGCAGTGTCAAAAGCCTAGTATTATCATTTTGTTTCCTGAATACGTTTTTTGCAAGGGTACATACTGTCTTTAATACAGTAGTTGTAATCCAAAAATGTCATTTTGATAGCTCATTACTTCTAGTTAGTATCATACTTCTAGTTCAAAGATTTCCTTAGGAAGCATCTAAGGTTAAAAATATGCATATTTCAGAAGCTTTGTTTTTTTTTGCCAACACTGTATTAATAGTTCCACAAGTTGGTAGAAAAAATATGTATTCTGAATGGGCACTAATACAACTGTCTGTAAAATTCAAAATGAACCAGTTCCAAACCTCAGAATATTTGTTTCACCCCAAAGCAAAATTTAAATTTTTTATCTAGAACAGCAGTCATTCTAGTCAAGAAAATCCGCTGTATTCTTAAAAATGTTTTTATTCTTGTTATAGTTATCTTGCTGAGTAAATATCGATCAGATGCTGCAACACCCTGAGGTTGAATTCAGTGTATTTGAGAAAGAGGGAGAACAGAACTGCCTGTGGCTACAGTGTCTTCCTAGGGAAATGCAATGAACAAAACCATGCAGGTAGCTATACATTCATAAGGGGTTATGATGCAGAAAGATTATTTATGAGCATGATTGTTTGAACTCGAATTGTTTCAGCTACAGGATAGCTACAGAAGCCCAATCCAACTCTCACTGAAGTCTCTGGAAGGCTTTGCAGTGTGATTTTAATTATCTCTTTCTTTCATCTTTTTAAGAAATTAAAGTAATGTTGATCCTCTTAATTAAACTACCCAGTCTGGTGAAATTCCACTGAAGCCAATAGCTACAGGGGCACACAATTCTTCATACAACAGAGAATAAGGATCTGTATCTTAAGAAATTTGATATTTTAGTATCCCTCATAAAGCAAGTGGCAGGTCAGATTCTGATCTCAATTATACCAGCATAATTGCATGTTAATTTACAAAACTGTAAATGAGATCAGAACCAAGCTTATTTTCAATAATCAAAAGAGACATGACACAAGAAGTATAGAATCAGATCTATACTCTTAGAACCTAATTCTTATTTCATGGTACCTGATTTAACACCAATATAATTTTACTGATTTCATGGGAGTTACTCCTGATTTACTTTTGTGTAACAAAAGCAGGCCCTCAATTTGAGTCTTGAAGCTCCTGAGCTAATATTTCTCATCATTATTATTATTTGGTTTCATTTTTATCAAAATTACAGAACTGGTAAACAGTTTCCCATCAAAAGTTTGTTTGTTTAACCTGAAAGTAGTTTTTCATTTAAATAGAATTTTTTGTTTTCCATCAAAAATTTTCAGGTTTTTTTATATAAAAAATGAAAAATCACTTCTGACTACCCAAACTGATTTTTTTTTTCTTTAGCAAATTAGCCTCCTCTCCACCCTGTGTTTTTTTTTTTTTTTTTTTTTTAATTGCCAAAAGCTAAAAACTGGATGTAAAATTCAGGAGAAAGTTTTTGAGAAATTTTCATTTTTGCCAAAGTTTTCATAGAAAAGAAATATAACTTCTCAACCAGCCCCCGAAAGACTAAAGCGGAATGTTTCTTGCATTGACAAGTACACCACATAATCTCCATGTACCTTCTCTAGAAGAGTATCACAACATCCCCAGGGTCTGTAGTAAGTAGGGTGTTTTAACTACTACATTAGGGCAGACAATCTGGTGGAGACCAGCCTAATTCCTACAATGAAGCCAAGGGGATTGTGAGGGCCACAATATAATTTATTAGTTTCAGTATTTACACCCTTAAATGCTGTAGTGAGATTATTCATGTCCCAGCTGCAACCTATTTATACAGCAGGGCCAAGCAGTGTCTGAAATTTCATTTTATCATCATTTTAGTATGTTCCTTGAAGAAAAATAATTTAAAGTTTCAGATGCTTCACTATTTGGCTAGCTGCCTAAATAATAGTAACAACAACAACAACAAAACATTTTATGCTAACCCTAGTATCTTAGGTGAAAGCCTTATCCTCAGCATAACTCACAAATGGGAAAATCATACTGGGCCTCCATGTTTATATTTAATTTATTTATATGACTTTTACATGTCTTTTGTTAAAATATTTGGATCTTTCTTGCTTTTCATGCCATTGGGGGCTTGCTGCGCTGGCAAGGCTCCAACTGGTCACGGTCATGACCAGCAATGCAAGAGATGAGTGAGTCCAGACTGGAGTCACTTTCCTCAAAATACTGGTAGGAAGTAAGGTTGGAATGAGCTCTCTCTCAGGAAAAGTGTTGGGGCTGAGTCACTTACTTTTATGTAACCCAGTGAAAGGAGTGACTCTAAAGATCTTTTGGTCAAAAGGATGTTGGACATCATTCACCTACCCGCCCTTTAACAATTTAGCATGACCACGAGTGAATAGCTCCATTGCTAAGCCAACAAATAGAAACCAGGATGACAATATTTGTTATCTGGGATTGGTTACAATGATATCTATGAATGTGAAGGATAAGCATCCTGAGCAACAGATAGAATTGGAGGGCAAGAGGATGCATTCAAATATGTGATTCCTTTATGTTAATTTTATGGTGAAATGCCATCAAATAGGATAACTGCGATAAGTTAGCTATGACCCAATTATCTAGCTTTTTCTCATTTTGGTAAGATTTACTCATGCACTTACTAAATATGATTCATCTCATGAATACATGTTCCATAACTCGACCCATAATAGTTGCCATTGTATATGTTAATTTCCCCATCTATTTTTGTATTCTTCTCTGCCATTTCCTTATCCTCATGAGCTTTTAGTGTGAATAGTATAGTTTCTGTAATGGGTAATCCTTGTCCAAATTTGGAAGGGATATAGAGAGAAGCAGTAGGGTTCTTTCCTGTGGAAACAGATAGTAGGGAAGTCTGGATAATATTGATACCCTTTGAAAACCCTGTATTCCTTGATTGCTCTTTCACAAGGTTAGTACACTATACAGTGGCCTCTTTGAGTTCTTTCCATCACTGCTCTAGCACATCTATTTCACCAAGTGACATTGGCACACTTAGTTCACAGTTCTATGTGAGGTTAACCTGCAAGGCCAAGGTTTGGGTTTCTATCACAGATATACATTTAGACTTTAGTGTCTCCCTAGCCTTTTGTAAATCTGGGAATTCATAAGGTAGTTGTTGGGAGGATTATCTGCCTATTTTTAGTTGCTTTAATTATTCAAGCTGTAGCTTTTATCTATAATCGTTGGTTCTTTCTTTCTTTTTAAAAATCTCTTTCTGCACAAAAGATTAATCTGTCAATAACATTTGAGTTGCCACCTTTCCTCAGCAGTGTAGCGGTCTCAGTAATGGAAAGCCTGTGTTGAATATAGACCAAAAGTATGCAACTCAGAAAGACAACTGTTACAGGAAAGTACCAGCTACACAGAGTAGCTTGGGCCCTAGGGTTCAATGGGTTCGGTAGGCACAACACCAGGAGGCTAGATAAAAGGTACAAACAAATGGTTTTATTTGAATACAAACAAAAATAGAAAAGGAATAGGAAAGAACCAATGCTTACACCCCTTCAGCATATGGGAACCCCAGCTAAACAACTGTGTATGCAGAGCATGGGGATTGATGACTCATGGCAGCATACACAGCAGTTGCCCCAACAACCAAGTTCCAACTAAGTGGGGGTGTGGGGGCATTTCTACTAGCTTTTATACTCTTGCTTGCTGAGTGGGTCAATGGCGTGCACATCTGGTTATTTTCCACACTTATTTACAACATTCTGTTGCCCCAGTCTTATCTTATTTTACAGTGCCTACAAGTTATGTCTGCTATTTGGTGGGAGCAAGGTATGTCCATGTTGGCTTAAATGAAGAAGCATCTTCAATGAGTTGTTCCTCATTTACTTGTTGATGGAAGATCATAATCAGCCACACAAACTTGAAGAGGAAAAAGGAACAGGGGTTTTTTGACTTGGTAATTGGACAAACTAGCACACTCAGTAAGATGAAATTGGCCATTGTCTTGCATTCTGTGTAGTCATTTATGCAAATTCAAAATAGGTGTAAAATGCTAACTTACTCATCTGGCAGTTTTTTACATCCAGTTGTCACAGATATAAATGATTGCAGAACGTGAAAGGCAGTAGAGAATCAAGCCCATTATTTACAAAGCAGAGCTGCTCACTTTGAAAATATGGGGAAAGCTTTTCAGAAGAGCTAAAACCCCAGTAGCTCCTATCGTGACATGTATGGTCAGATTCTTAAAAAACACCTCTATACTGAGGTCTTTGGAAAATTTGGCCCACAGTGTGTAGTTTGGGCTTTTGCATTTCAGATGTCTTTCCTCTCGTTTCTGTAAAAGTCATAGGATGCTCAAAGAGATCTGCAAGAGAAAACAGAGCAAAACCATACAGGTTTTACGGAGGTCTCATGTATTTCCTTCCAAACTAATTTTATGTTAAACTACCCTTCCCTCTAAATGGACATCTTTTCTACTGGATTTATGCACCTTACAAATCCTGTGATTTGATGTTTCAGTTTCCTATCTGGTGGTGTGTGATCAGTGTAACTTTTGTGGGGAAGAATACCTCCAGGAATAATGATACATTGCAAATAAAAATTGATGGCCCTGTGTCTCAGAGCCCAGGACCATTGTCTCAGGCTTGCAGGGCTAAAAATAACAGTGTAAACATTGCCGCTTGGGTGAAGTTCTGACTCTGATACCTGGCCGGAGGGAGGGTCTCGGAACACTGGCTGCAGTGGGAGAGGGATTATCTACACTGCCATTTTTAGTCCTGCAATCCAAAGCCAAGCCCAAGTCCTGGGCTCTGACTCAGTACCATAGGGAGTTCTTTGTAGTGTAGACATACCTTAAAATAGCAGCTACAATTAATTGTAAGTGACAAGAGGGGATGGGTCTGAATTTGAACTCCAGTTTGAACTCTAATGAAATTTAAACACTGAAATGTGGTATCAGGTGCACGATTAGGGTACATATAATTTGCCAACCTAGATTATTAGAACTGATTGCCTTCATATTTTTCAGGTGACAGACATTCAGAAATGCATCCATCCATGATTTTTCTAGTGTGGATCTAACATTAAATAGCAAGACTTTTTAATGTTTTGTTTACTTGCCAGTTGATTAGAACAATAAATTTAAGGCTATAACATAATAAGAATACCAGTGACAGAATTATTTCCAAAAGTAGGAAAATACTTTGGTGTTTGCTGTACCAAATGAGATCATTGTTTTGCTGAACAGCTTCCACCAGTGATCAATAAATTATACTTTAGAGAGGACGTAAGAAACAAATAATAAACCAATGCTGCATATCACAGAAAACTTCTAAAATTAAAATGTGGCTGTTTTTATTGGATTGCACAGAAATTCCTCCAATCAAAAATAAAATGTAGGTATTTCTCACATAGATCTGGACTAATCATCAGAGTTCAGAGGCAGATAAAGATTTTGGTATGCTCAGAGAACAGAAAGGCAAAATATTGAATATACATTTACCCTTTTAAACTAAAAGCAAGCACATTCTTAAATATCAAACCAATTATCTTGCTTGAGAGGAGGGAAAATATAGGACTTTTCTGACTTCTTCAGAATAGCCTTACTTGGGCACTGAGAAAATGCTTAAAAGTCAGGGGCATAAGTTGCTCTTGAGGAATCATTTTTCAGAGATCTTGAGCACTATAATAGTCAGTAGCATCACTCTTACTGACTGTAAGGTATTGCAGGACTCCATGGGCTCTATCATTTAAATATAATTTGTGCAGTACAAGTTTTTCAGCTCATTCTAAGATATCATCTGATGTGGAACATATGCAGTATTCATCAAGGCTGAACTCTGTGCATTTATATCATTCTCGGAGACTCAGCATTTCAGTATTATCTGATTACAATATTTTAAAGCCAAATTCTGCAAGAAGTCTTCTCGGATGATACAGATTTCTGAAAATTATTGCTTCATTATGGAAACTGAGCATACTTGCTTACTGACTTATGGCCCTGCATCCGTTTGAATTAATGCTCCCTTGTCTACTACTCCTACCCTAGATAATATATGTAATAAACTTGCTGTTTTATACACATAGATCCTTAGTCAGTTATTCTCCATACCTCAGTTTCCCAGCTGTAAAATACTGGTAATATTACTTCATTTTCTGCATACTTCTCTTCTAGAAGATCTTGGATCTTTTTCAATGCATTTGAAAGAAACTGACTCTTAGAGATCATTTCTCCCACGAGAAGGTTATATAACTGCACAATGTTGGACTGCTTCTAAACTTCGTGAAAAAACAAACTCCTTATTTATCATATCTGAAGTGATCCTCAGGCATTATAAACTGGCATAGCTGCTTTAGATTTCAATGCAAGTACACACATTTGTATCTGTTGAGGATCTGGCCAATATGTCTTTTTAGAGGCAGATTCTGATCCCATCTTGATAGTTGAAAATCTAGAATAATCCCATTGAGCTGGATGGTATTATTACAGTTTTATACCTCTGTAACTGAGATTAGAATCTGGCGCATAATATTTTTCTTGATGAAGACAAATTATCCATAAGTCCATGCAGCAAATAAAATAACATTACTATGCATTGAGTTATGATATAGAAAAAATATATTTAAGCTTTGAGACATGGTTCTAGAAATGGATCATAGATATTATATTAGAAAGCACATGTTATAATATTCATTGGAGTAGTAGAATATGAACTGCATTTTGTTGTAAAAGAAAATCCAATTTGCTGCCTACTGCCTTCAATTTAGTTTTGACAAGTGCTCAATCTTTTGCTGAATTGTGCTTTCTACATTTATCTTCTGGGGAATGTACTGTAATGTCTGCTTAGGGCAAAAACAATAATCTTTCCATTTAATTTACTGAAAAAAGCTCATGTACTTTCTGTGCTTACTAGGTGCAACAATATGAAAACAAATCCCTGTTGCTAAAGATCCATTTGACAGTATGAAACAGATTCTGACTTTTTAGGCATAAAACTGCTGAGGGCATACAGATTTACCACTATTGATGTGGTAGATGTACTATTTATTAATGAGCAGTTGCAAGGGAATGATATGCAAAATCATTTATTATTTTACTGGTGATGGATGCATCTTAGAAGGTACAAAGACGATCTATTGAACCCTCACAAAGAAACCCAAAACATTTTAAAAATTACCTGCTTTGGTTATAAACTTGAAACTCAGTCCAGGTTTATCACAAATTCTGCTAAGATTTGCCAGTGTTTTGTTGGACTAGTTTTGATTAATTTGGGATTCATTATTTGCTGTTTTAATTCACTTTGAAAACATGAAAAACTTGAGGATTTCACATTGAAATCCAGTGAAATCAGTGCTACAGAGATTTGCTTGGAGTAATATTGTCCATTCAAAGCCAAAACTCAAAGTCCAGATAGATTTTGCAATGCTTTAGATCTGAGGTTTGGTTTAGAAATGAACTAAATTTACCTTTATAGATAGTCATCTGAACTTATCCATAGCTTGTTGGGATGGAAATCATGAGAACCAGATTTCTCCAACATATTCTGAGTTCAGACATATTGAAAGTGCAGTCTCTTTAACATTTTTTTCAGTATTTTTATTTCTTACCTGTCCAAAAGCAGTCAGTTCAGATAAGTTCCTTCATGTAATTTAGCAAAACTAATCAGACATTCTTCATCCTCGGAAAAGCTTTAAATTTAATTTGGTCTGCCTCTAGTTCCTAAAGGAGTTTGATTAATAAGAAAAGGAAGCAGTGGGTGCTTTTAAGTTTAAAGAAGATTCACAGAAACAGCAGCCACAGATTTAGCAATCAATGCACAACATGAGTAGCAGGCAAGTGATACAATACCACTCCCAACCTAGTTCCAAAATTCCCATTGATTTTTCTATGGCACAAGGATCACTTCTTAAGCTAGTGTGTTCCAAGTTCTTGTGTAGTTGGAATTGTTTCCTGAGCTCTTCAAGGATTTCATTTATTTATTATTTATTTCATTTATTTATTATCTCTTCCTTGAAAGAGGCAACAAAGCCTACAGAGGAAACAACCATCGTAGCACAGCTAGTGCTGCTGTTTCTGCAGAATCTAATACTGCCAGACTGATATTTGATATTTTTCAGACCCTTCGGATATGTATGTACTGCAATTAAACACCCCTGGTTGGCCTATGTCAGAACTCAAACCCTAAGAAACCCTTAAGAAAGTCGACTTAAGAAAGTCGACCTAACTTTCTAAGTGTAGCCAAAGATAGCAATGAAGGACCGTATTTGGCCTGAGTGTATTAATAACATTGGATGAATTTTTCCTGCAGTCTCAAAATTTGGATAATCATTTATCCTAAATCCCAGCCCCACCTATTTCCCCCTTCATGTGATTCTAATATTTAGAGAAACAGAATGAGCAAAGTTCTTATATGAAAATCTACATATTCATACATGGCTGAATGGCAAGAAGGATGCACTTCAGGGTAAGGCAGTGGTTTGGGAATTAGGATTAAAGGGTTTTATCTTGGCTCTGAGACAGACTTTGATCTTGAGCCAATCTCTTGTGCAGTTTCTCACTCTATAAAATAAATGGTCCAGTACTGATCCTGCCCCCCTAATCTTCCCTACTTATTCTCATGGCTCTTTTCACAGTTTTTTAATTTAGCTGACTTCACAGTGTAAAAATTCTCTTCTCCCAGTGATTCTTTCCCCTGCTAAAAACTGCCTTTGTGTGACTTTGGGCAAGTCACTTAGCCTCTCTGTGCTTCAGTTTTTCATCTGTTAAATTGGGATGCTAAAACTTCCCTATCTCATGATGGTGTTGGAAGAATAAATAGATTAAAGATTATGAAGCATTTTGAGAGCCACTAATGAAAAGTGCTATATAGGAGAGAGGTATTTTAAAAACAAAACCAAAGAAACAAAAAACCCAAACAAACATAGCAAGATATTCCAAGCAAGTGCTTAATTAATTGTTATTGTACTACTTTCTTACTCCTTCAACAGCCTTTCATCCTCTCTCCCATGAATTGTCTGTTGTCCAGGGAAGTCTGGCTCAGAATAGGAGGAACATGCAGGAAACATGTTCTATGGAAGAGAAGTACTCAGCCCTTAATGGGACTGTGAAAAGCCTGTGAAGGGGAAGAACAAAGAATGACATTGAGGACATGCAAAGCTGAAGAAGGAAAAAGCCTTAGATCCATAGTACTGATGATAGCTGGAGAACCAGTATTAGTACATCCGCTTATTTAGGGGACCCAAGCAAAGTTTTCCAGCAAGGATGGTAGGATGCTTCTTCATCCCTTGCATGAACGGCAGTGTTGCCGACTCTCATGATATTTGGTGCTCTTCTTCATCCACACCTCCTGAAATCTGTGACTGTGAGAATCTTAAACTTTCATTTTTAAAAAAGGTTCTAGCTTTCATGGTTGTGTAGAAAAGCTTGCAAATGTGGAAAAAAAAATTAGAAGACAAAAGAAAAGAGCCTAGAGTTTCATATTCTTCAACATCTCATTTGTAAGCCAGTCTCATGATGTTTTGGAGGCCTGACTCATGCTTTTTGGCTGCTTGTGATTGGCAATACTTAATGGTGAAACAAGGGCAGACTGTGATTTGGAAAGACCTGTTGACTGGACCCAAGGGCCTCGATAAAAAGTTTGTAGTCTGAGGAGCACAAATTATTGAGGACTACGTGTCAGTAGTAAAACTGGTTTAAATTTTTCATTTCAAATTCAAAATGGCCTCTTTTCCAAAACTGAAAACTGTCATGAAAAACTGTCTTGTTTCCCTATCTTCCCCACCCCCTTTTTTTAACCTTTTCCTTTATTCCTTTTTTGTAAGATAATACAATAAGATTAACTGAATTATGCCCAGGATGTTCTTCTTTTCATTTTTTCTTTTGCTACTCTGTAACTTTTTAAAACTTAAGTCACTTCTGGAAAATGTGCAAAATGGCAACAAGAAAAGTTCAAAATCTCTACTCTGCCACTCCAGCTTTCCAAAGTTGTAGCTCTACTGAGTAGTTATGGATTGAAAATGTTGGTTTCAATTTTCCTTTCACCAGTATATATAACATTTGTCCAAAGTATCAGAAGCTTTGAAAAGTCCGAATGGCAAAAGGAGAAATGGGTGTGTGGGGGATGGAGACATTGAGAATGTTACATCTTTCAGTTTATTATTCAGTGGCAAAAAAGATGCAGGGTGAGAGGAGGAAAGGGTAAGGAGAGAATTCAAAGCAAAAATAGAAGTCTTTGAAAAATATTTTATTAAAGAGTTTTCAGATGTTTTCAATGTCAGTTTCCATTTTTTGCATTTTTCCCCCCACATTTTTAAACATTTTTTGTAATTTTTTCCCCTCTTTAACCTGCTCTGCCTAATAGAAAATGAAAGCCTGGGTAGGATAAAAGAAACTGCTAGTTCAGGAAGTGTAATCCTTATATCAAAAAGGCTAAAGGATTATATATACTGTGTATTTGGAAAGTGTTGGTGAGCCAAAAAAAGGGGGAAGACTCATCCTGAAGTTCATCTGAGGGCCAAATCCAATTTACAATTGTGACACAAATGTGAGGGGAATCTAAGGCAGTGACACTAGGAATGGTGAGAACCCATTACACAAACATATACATTGAAATATTGTATTCATTAAGGTAAGTGTTCTTCTGCACAAACTTTACTTGTTATGTGGTTAGTATTTTAGTTATAAACTCCAAATAAGCAAACTGCTGAATAGAGAAGTATACAATGCCCTAGGCAGCAAACAGGCTTTTCGTTTTGTTGTTTTAAAATTCCATCTCTTGGTCTGTGATTAATAATTTGTCAAAAGGCTTGAATTCTAAGCTCTGAGCACTAACTAAATTAATAAGTGGAGCTGTGAAAAAATCATAGGTTGTAAACAGAATACCCAACGGACTTGAGTGTTCTGTGTGGAAAGGCAGCATTTTTCTGTTCAAAAGGAGCAGTAAGGAACTGGCCATGAATAGAAAGGAAAATGGAAATGCTTGTGTTTTGATGGATAAAGTCAATCTCTCCTGTTAGTTATCTCACCTTGCATAAAATAATTAAATCATCATCGGGCTATAAAGAAAGTGAGAGTGACTCTGTAGCCCGGTGGTCTGGTGCTGACTTGGAATGTAGGAGACCTGGCTTGAAATATTAGGCAGGGATTGGCATTAACCCAGGTATTTCATTTGTGGGTCCTTTGACACCAGTTCCACTGATCATGGTACATCAGGTCTTCCATATCCTGACTGAGTTCTCTAGCCACGGAATGCCTACCAGACTGGGAGCCACAGGCAAGCTAGGTGCTGAAATGCCTAGTTTTTAGATCCTGCTGAGGCTTAAGCAAAAGTGCCAGGCATCAAAATTTAGGCAGCTTTACACATTTCCATTGGCAGAAATTTAGGCACCTATAAAGCTAAGCCAGAGTTCTGAGCACCCATATTTTGGACTTTGCCATTGAAAGTAGCAATTAGGTGCTTAAATCCTTTTGTGGATCTAGCTTGTTGTCTCCTAGTGCTCTGGCTGAAACAATGCAGCTCCATACTGATGAATATTAGTGCAGAGCTGTGGCTGAAGAGTCATGACTTACCCCTATACCAAGAAAGATTTGATGACTTTTTAGGACTTAGAGGTCTTCTTTTAAAAGTATTCACAAGGACTGAAGCTGAAATCAAGGTGTCAGCGAACTGTAAAACTCAAAAGGTCAAATTTCCTTTGAATTCACCGCAGGAGTAAGAATGGCCCTGTTAGACAGAAATTGGTGCTATTTCCTCCAGCTAAACTGGCAGGTTAAATTTGTGAGTGTGAATCATAACCTCAATAATCATCTCTCCAAACACCATATATCTTATAATAAATTGGATAATAAGGTTGGTGCTTCAGGTAAAATGCTACTTCTAAGCCCAGGTCTTCATTACAAACTTACAATGTTATAATTGTCACCCATGCATGTGAAAAATCCACACCTCTGAAAAATATAGTTTAACCAACCTAACCTCTGGTGTAGACAGTGCTACGTCAACAGGAGGTAGTTTGACCAGATAGCAAGTGTGAAAAAGTGGGACAAGGATGGGGTATAATAGGCACCTGTATAAGATAAAGCCCCTATTAAATCAGGACATCTGGTCACCCTAACAGGAGAGCTTTTCCCATTGACATTCTTACTGCCTTTCAAAAAGGTGGATTAACTACTGTGTGTTAACTATGCTCCATTGACATAGTTGTGTCTTCACAAAAGTGCTATAGCAGTACAGGTGCACCGTACTCTTGGTAGACCTACACTAAGTTGTTTAAACTACACTCTGTTTTGCTGTGTGTATTAAAGATCAAATAACAAAAAAGCTATGGATATTAGAAAAAGTAAGTTGTTGTAGCTTTAAGGAGAATTTTGAAGACCATCCATTTGTGTGTCTATTATAAGATGACTCTCATCTGGGACACTGAATTGCTTCAGTACCCCGTACAGTGCCAGAAAAATTGTTCTTGTGGTTGAAGTAACATTAGAAAATAACTGAAACTTCACTTCACCCAAATAAGCAATAATAATAATAATAATAATAATAAATAAATGAAACCCCCCTGAGATGGTCACAACGAATCCTTCTCTATGATTTATGATATATTACTACAGAGAAAAAATGGGACTGGATAAAGTTCTCAACTAGTATACTGGATGCTAGTCAAATGTACCAGTTAACTTTATCCAGCACTGCATGGATTTTTTTTTTAAATTTATTTTTATTTATTTATTTATTTTGGAAGGATGTTCCTGATTGAGTAGGTTTTCTTTTTATGTACAAGAATTTAGGTGAAGTGCTAGATACTGAGATAGCTAGCCCACTAATTAATTGTAATTTAGTGGAAACATGAAGGGGGCTGTGCACATGCTTTTATTTTAAATGCAATGTTGTGTTTATTTATAATTGTAACTGAGGCTCCTTGGCAAACAACTCCTCTCACACCTGGCAAACTCACTACCCCGAACACATCTCTTACAGAATATCTATCTACAAAAAGCTTGTGGCTTTTCAAGATTCATGATCTTTGCAAGGTGTATTTATGAATAACATTTGAGGAATAATGTAATTATATTTAAAGTATGCTTTATGGTCTTGGATGTGAAAGTTAGTCATCAGAGGGTAATATATTTCACTGATGACTCATTCAAGAAGGATGGAGCTGTCACCTGCTTCCTGGCCATCTGGCAAGGTAATGCAAAGTTCCCAAAACCATCACAATATATTTTGAAAATCAATAAAAATATTGAAGTGCTTTCGAATGAAAGCTTCTTTTGAATATCTCAGATTCATTCTGAAGGAAGACACCATCATTGTAAATGGAAGCTGTTGTAAAACCCCCTCCACCAAAAATTTAAATCTGTTTCATTCATTCCTTGGGCTCGTAAATTGTTACAGAATATTTATTCCTGAACATGTCCAAAATAGTACATTCCCTGGACAAGCTGTTATGAAATAACATTGTCAGGGAGTAGATTGAAACATGTCAGACAGTCTTCAGAAGAATTAAAATGGGTTTTAGTGCCCACTGATGCAATAAACATGTAACTTTTCTATTTGATTCTTCTCTTTTTGGGACTCTTTCCTACTAAACTCTCTAGAAAGCATCCCATTGCTTATTCACCAAGCTCCATAACGTCTCTGCATAATTGTGCACACATTAGGTGAGAACTATTTAGTATCCCTTTAACAATCATAGAAATGTGGGGCTGGAAGAGGGCTTGAAACCATGAAGTCCAGACCTCTGCTTTAAGGGAGGAGGACCAACTAAAAATTATTATTTATGGGGTTGGAAACTTAATGTACATATGAACTTTGACAATCATGGATTCTCATAGTCATAGAAGATTAGGTCTGAAATGGACTTCCAGAGGTCATCTAGTTCAACCTCCTGCTCAAAGCAGGACCAACCTCAACTAAATCATCCCAGTCAAGGCTTTGTCAATCCTCATCTTTAAGGTTGGAGATTCCATGACTTCCTTAGGTAACCCATTCCAGTGCTTCACCACCCACCTTGGGATTTTTTTTTTCCTAATATCCAATGTAGACCTCCCGCACTGCAACTTGAGACCATTGCTCCTAGTTCTGTCATCTACTACCACTGAGAACAGCCTAACTCCATCTGCTCTGGAACCCCCTTTTCACGTAGTTAAAAGATGCTATCAAATCTCCCCTCATTCTTCTCTTCTGCAGACTAAACAAGCCAACTTTTCTCAACTTCTCTTCAAGCCCCCTAATCATTTTTGTTGTCCTCCTTTGAACTTTCTGCAATGTAGCCACATCCTTTCGGTAAATTTGCTGAGGGTGTAATCCACCCCATCCTCCTGATCATTAATGTTGAGCAAAACTGGCAACAGCAACGACTCCTGGGGCACTCTGCTTGTTACTGCCTGCCAACTAGACATCAAGCCATTGATCACTATCCTTTGAGCCTCATGGTCTTGCCAGCTTTCTATTCAGCTTATAATCTTGCAATCATTAAGGTTTTCAGTTACATTAAAATTTCAGAAGCAGTACAGTCACTTATGTGAGAGGTTGAAGATACAATAGGGGAGGTTTATTTAATCTCCCCCAGTAGACAATGACACAAAATACTTGTGATTAGATCATGTCTGGGAAGGAGATTTTTTGGAGTCTATTGGGATGCAAGGAATGATGAGGGGATTTATACCTCCACAGGTTTAGATGAATATCTCACCGACTCTTCTGAAGATTGCCTAAAATTAGTGTTTACAGTGTAAGTATTTTGGCTACTTTGGGGCAGTGTAACTTCATGCTGTTACATTAAAAAATTCACATAAAAGACCACATTAAACTGGTTCCTAAATCATACCTCAGCCAGCCCCAAAATAGCAAATGTTTCCTTCTAGGCAAAATCTGTTAAAATGATACCGTAAAGCAGCTTGAAACCATGCATATTGGAAATGGCACACTGCATGCTCCAGCGTATTCTGAATACCATGAGGTTGATTTTCTGTGTGCTCCTACACATATGGCTGTGGGGTTGTGTATGCTCCTGTGTTTATTTTGACAGTGCTGAATGTAGGACTTTGCATGTGACTGTTACTGTGAACCATTGTGTTATTGTGCTGTATAAGGTTGAACATCAGGAAATTTAAAGATTAAAATACAGGATCAGGACATTATTCCCTATTCTCATAAGATCCATTTTTGAAAAGGTCTTTGTATCAATTTAGCAGTGTTTCCTTGTCCATTGAGTTATCAAGTGGTAACTCTCAAAGCATATATTGTCCAAAGATTATTACAGTGATGTACACAGGTGTGCAATCAATCACTGTCACTTAAACCAAACTCTTCACAGGTGGTCACTAAATGTGTTCCTCTTTTTTTTTTTTTTTTTTTTTTTTTTGGTGACCAACTCAAGACCCTGGGATCTATTTCCAGAAGTGCAGAGTGCTCTCAGCTGCAGCTGGAGTTGATAGAAACTGTGCTTTGAGCGTAGGAAGTGCTTTATTATTCTATGTATTCTGAAAAATCAGGTTGTGATATCCCAAATAGGGCACCCAAAATTAGTGACTATTTCTTATCTTAATCTGTGCCTCAGCTCCCCATCTGTAAAATGCAGATAGTAGCCCTTTCCTTACAAGTGTTGGGACGATAAACTAATTAATTCTGGTGAGCACTCAGATACTATAGTGATGAATGCCATAGAAAAGCTGTGAGGAAAAGTAATAATTCTGTCTTCAGAGCAGGGTTTGAATTGTGTGCAATAAATAAGGCATGGGGTCACACACTGAAAATGAGGAGAAAACAAATAACTGTTCATTAAGTGTGCACTGAATGAGGAAGGGGAGCTGGGTGGAGAAGGAATAATCTGTGGTGATTCTTCTTCCCTGGCTTCTGTGTTTAATCTCAATATTGTTTCTGTCTCATGCACCCTGCCTCCCTCACCTTCTTATCCCAGTCTCTTTGCCCAGTTAGCCCCAGTTGTTCCCCTGCTTTCTGGCTCCTTCTTAGATCTGTCTTCCTTCTCTCCTACCCAATGGTTCCCAATCTCCTTTCTCCCCCAGTCCCTGATAAAGTATGCCACCCTTAGCTCCTCATCAAATTTGAAAAACAATGGGTGTGGGGAAGGGGAAACAGACATCCCTCCCCAGTTTCCAATCCCAGTCTCCTTTTCTCCCCCAGTCACCACATCCTCCCATAGAATCCTATTTCCTCTCGTGTTGTCTCCTGTATGCACAGCCCTGATTGTTTCTACACTTCGATCTAAACCTCAGCAAATGGTACAGTTGATTATGTATAATAATACAAAGAAAGGTCTCGGTTCTGTTCTGTGAACTTCCTGCTTTTACAAATGTTCTCGGCATTTTCAGTTGTGTACACTGATAATACATCTCACTGAGATACAGTGGCAAGACCCGGCACAGATATCAATGTGATTGAATGCAGCTGTTATCAGCAAATTGTAGAGATTACAAGGATTTGGAAAAATATAATTGAAAGCTCAGCAACTGGTTTCTAATGTGTTTCAGAAATAATATAATAGTTTTCTTGAGAGGGTCTTTATTTATATAATATAGACATATACAGTCAAACACAGTTTAATACTCATGGTAAAATTATTTCTTGTAGAAGAAGAAATCTTAGAATTTGGTTTTTTATTTTATTTTGTTTTGACTGATAGCTCAGATACAGTATAAACTTGTTTCAAGTGTGTACAGCTATTAGGAAACATTTAAGAACAAAAATACAGCCTGAAGTCTTTTAAGTCACTGTTGGGCCCTTCAGAAGCCTAGTGAACCAAAGAAAATGAAATTGTTCTAGATAATCAATTTTATTCAGACCATAAATAATATATTAAAAAAACCTCATTGATGTCAGTGGGCATAAAATGTAATGTATAGGGTTTTGTTTTTTTTTAATGTTAGTCATTCAGGAATACCCAGGAAAGGTCAGCAAAGTAATAGACAATGCTTAAAGATATGCTAAGAAGGGGATTTGGCCAGTCATATTTTAGACTGCTAGATAAGGTCTCTGATTCTTCTTTCACATTTATTAGTGTAATTCAACTCATTGATGTTGGTACAGTTTACTGATATAAAAACTGGAAGAAGTGAGAAGGGTCAATCCACAGTCTTGGAACTAGTAAATAGGGAGAAAATATTGTCACTATAGATGTGAAGGGCTATTATTTCTGTAGTAAATTAAATTGGACAATTACTTGAAAACAAGAAGAAACCTGGTAAGTTTTGAAAAATATTTAGGCCTTGCTATTTACAGAAAAAAGTTGCTGCACTTTAAGGGAAGATGTGGGGATTAGAACTGGTTGAATACTAGGGGAAAGGTATTAATAAATTCTCAATTGCATTTTGATACAATCTTCTTTTCTTTTTGGTAATGTGTGTTGGGGTGTAGGGGAGAGACAGAGAAAGAGAGAGAAGACTGGGGAATGACTATTCTTTTGTGAATCGTATATGATCATGGAATATTTGCAGATTATACCTGTTTTAACATTTTGTCATCCAATCAAGAAATTGAAAAAACTGCTATGTGATTTAGGAGACTTTTCAGCCATATTCCAGTGGTTTATAACAAGTTCATTCAAGGTAGATATCAAATTAAATATACAAAAAACCAAAAATCAGTTGGTTTGCAGATCTTTCTTCTAGTGAATAGATTGGCATAACTTCACTGACGGAGTTGGGAAGATTCTATTGATAATGCACAAGAAAAAATGAAATGCGTCTCTTTATTGCTTGTCTGTGTTGGATGTGCGGTGTTAGAGGGGAAAAAAAAAAACCATAGCCTTCCTGTAAAGAGCAGATCTATTGAGAAAGATGGTGTCATTTTAAGAGTCATCTTTTCAGAGTGGAAGTGCTGCAAAGAGGTAATCTTAGGCATATATGTGATGCCCATGTGTAAGCAGCTATTGAACTGCATAGTGAAATGTCTCCTTAGCTAAATATCCAGGGAAGCTATAGTTTGGTGGATTAAGTACAGAAGTATGTTTTATAGTGAATCACAGATCTTGTTTATATATTTATCAGACGTTTTTTCAACAGCAATACAAATCTTCAGAATTGTTAATAAATATTTAAAGAATGAAGACTAAAGGGCAGCGTCTCATGATGATGTGCTAGGATTTAAGTGTATAATTCCAATTAATGTTTATGGGAATTTCTTCAATAAATTCCCATACATACAGATAAGAATCTCCCCTATATTATTTTGGTTTGAAGCAACTTCACTTTTTGCCTTTCTTCATTTCACTTTATATATGGCAATTCTTCTTCTATTTTAATGATTACTGTCAAGAATCTCATTTCCCTTAATCTGAACCAATTAACTGTTTTAGACTTTCCATTTGCTACAAAAATGACTTGGTTTATATAAATGATAGAGATGTAAATGACTTTCCCAGTTTGACTAAATCTTCCTTTTCGTTACCATAGCCCATGTGAAAACTGTGCTGCAAAAAGTTGACTTACTCTGCATTACAGTATAGCAAAGATGTTTAGGTAAGAGTCTGCAAACCAATTGTTTTACCAGAATTGGCCATCTAGACCAGTAAACCCAGTACATGAAAATTTTCCCATGAAAATCAGGGGGAGCCTCTCTTGGGAGCTGCATTAAGCCCAAACATACAATAAAAACTGAGCAGGTCAATATTCTGTGAGAAATAACAAGGATTGTTTTTCTCTTAAGGATTCATATCAGGAAGACTCATTAAAGTTACTTTTGTAGCCTTGCAAGCAGTTTAATACTTGAAGTAATCAGCAGCCAACATTTCAGGTAGTGTCAAGATATTTACTTTTTTGTTTGTTTGTTTATTTATTTATTGCCAATCCCCTTTTCAATTTTATCTTGTTTTCATGGAATATCACTTGAACTATTTTATCTTCTAGATGTCTAGGAAAGTATCTGCTGTTCACACCAGTATATTCTGTATGCAGTTTTCCTCAACTCCATGATTTCTATATTTTTAGTATAATTTGAAATAAATCAGACGGGTAAATGAAAATGAGCCCCTTTTGACTGGTTTGAGCTCTAGAACACCTCTGTTTACAATAATTGGGGCCATTGCTTTCTGTGTTCTCAACTCAGGGTTTGGGTCCTCAGCCAGTTTATCACTAAATTGATACAGCTGTCGATCAGTGTTGTCACCCTCTTAACTTTGCTTTAAACTCAGCACAATGCTTATCCAGAGAGGCATACAGGTCTTACCCAAGAAACAACTCAAGATCCTCGTGGCATTTCAGGCATAATTCTCATCTTATGTTTCACTGAACTACTGTGATTGTTATTTTTCAAGTAATTACTAATTGGCAGAAGGAATTTAATAGATGGACTATATTTCATTTTAATAAAAGATCTTTTCATGAAACCTTAGACCTGAATAAATTCAAACGGTTTTAGAGATAGGAATAATGTTCACGGGTTGAAGACTGAGTGAAGCACTGTAAGCAAAGATTAATTGATGATAACAGAGTAAGATTTTTGGAAGAGTCTAAGGTTTCCCAGGGATTAGTATGAAGAAAGGAAAATATTTAAATGGTCTTAGAAACAAAAATATGGGCAAGAAACTAACATTATGAGATTCAGCATGGATTAAATATCTTTGGGACATAATTCAGTAAAGTTGTCCCCCTATCCTCCAGCCATTTTGACCAATGTTTTCATTCTGGGTAATTGTGCTCTTTTAACAATAAAAATAAACATTGATTTTATTAAACTGTGCCTACATCAAGTTGTATCTTCTATATGGAAAAGAGAGAGCCAAATGAATGATGTTTTTGAACTTTGAATACTCATTTTTAGAAGGTTCATATCTTCATCCTTTACTAACATTAGAGATTTTTCATTGATCAGCAATAGTTAATTCAGTCAGAATTTTCAATGTGTTTTCTAGTTTTTTATATGTGTAACATTTAAATAAAGGCTGCCACTTATATGCTTTTAAGTTTTCTGCTGAGCTTTAATCATTTAATGTAACCTCCATAAGTAAAACATCTGAAGACAGTTGTCTAAATGAAGGCTGGCTGAAGAGGCAAAGACAATTGTGTGGTTCATTATAAAGTCAGATTCTCTTTGGAATTTATGCAGACTAAAAATATCCATGACATTAACATATGGTTCATGGCAAACAAACTTGAGTGGGACTAAATCTTGAAGACAATCTTCATAAAATCAGGTCACCTTGAAGATAGACTTGTAAGTTCATTTGGAATTTTATCAGTGAATGACATTTACAACATGGATGCCATAGTTAAGGTTGACTTGCAGTTTCTATTATAAACTCTGTATGTCAGTGATATATCTCAGGCATTTTCATTTGCTCTAGGCTTGAAACATAGCCTACCGTTTTTCAGCCTAGGGAGGCATGTTTTACTTAGCATTTGTTTCTGATTGTTTTAGCTATTTATTAGAATACGAAAGTGTCAAAAAGAACTGAGTGGTTAGATGCATTTGCAACTTGAAACTAGAGAGATAATTTGTGTAAGCAATTAGATCAATTTTTCTCTCTCATAGAGAAAATAAGCAATCAACACTTTAAACTGAAAGGGAGATTCTCAAAAGTACCTGCTATGCATACTCAGTAATGTTAGTTAATTTCAGAACTCATGATACTATCTGACAACATTTTAAGAGAATGCTGTCATTGAAGAAGTTTGAGTTAAATGAAAATCAGAGATTGCAGTAAGAACCAGTGAAACACATTTGCATACTCTCATTAAGTGACTAAACATAATCTTATCAAGGATGATGCCAAAACTGTTAAAGGCAAGGAATTATGAAACTGAGCATGCACATCATTGCACTTCATATATATTTATATGAATCTGAAACTCGTGTTGCTGAATCTGACACTCGTATTGCTGAATCTGAGAGTGTGTCATATTATGTCAATGCTACTGTGATAAATGGAGATACTTTTGGAATAGAATTTCCACACCACATCTGCAAATCGTAGATTCTGAGGTATACACTGCTATAACAATCCCGTTACCAATGTTTCTTTCATGGACAGATGTGGTAAGAGTTCCAAAGTGTTCCAAAGTGCTCAGTACTTCTGTTTCTGTTAGCCTCAAGGGACTATTGCATTAGATTAGACCACAAAATAATCTTTGAATTTCAGCAGGGAATGTAAAATTTGCCTTCTGAATTAATGCAAAATGGTGGATTCTCTGTATCTTAAAGTCTTTAAATCATGATTTGAGGACTTTAATAATTCAGTCATTGGTTAGAGGCTCATTGCAGGAGTGAGTGGGTGAGGTTTTGTGGCCTGCATTGTGCAGAAGGTCAGACTAGATGATCTTACTGGTCCCTTCTGATCTTTGAGTCTATGAATTCTATATATCTGACTTCGGCTTGTGTTATGTTAATTTTATTAAAATAGTTGCCATAACACAACATGCTTAACATTCAGATCCCTGATCTAAACATATGAGGATGGGTTCACTGACAGGGGTTGGGCTGAAATGGAGCCAAACAGAATCAGAAAGATGCAACCATCTCTCTATTTTGTTTTCCCCAGTAGATGACTATCACTGTAAAGATTCTGCCCTGTGGTGTCAAATCAAATATAACTTACTCCTGAACTGGCCAGCACAATTTAGAATGTCAAATTATGTTATGTTACATTGTTCGTTATTAGTTTGTCTTATTAGCTCAAGGCCACAATGGTATGTCTATGCTGTGATAAAAGACCGATGGCATGCTTATGGCTGACTCCGTTCAGCTGACTTAGGTTTGTGAAGTTCATACTGCAAGGCTATAAAGTTGCCATGTAGATAGTCAGACTGGAGCCTGGTCTCAGACTCTTGCCCATTGCTCCTGCCTAATCATTTTTAACACTGCAGCCAAAACCATGTAAGCAAGAGTCAGTTAATCTGAGCTCTGAGACTCTGCTGCTAAGTGATTTTTTTTTGTTTGCTTGTTTTTTGTTTTTTTTTAATAGCAATATAGATGTGTCCAATAAAGATATCTGGAACAAAAATTAGCAAAACTGCTAGACATGTTTTTAGGTCAGATGCCAATTGTCAAACAGGAAATGGACATCCATATTGAAGCAGATGCAGGCAGTTTAGGCAAACAAGAAAAATCCATCTATAGTGTTTGTGAAGGTCAAATACTGAGTAGCCAGATTATATTAAATCAAAGCAATAACAGTCCAGAGTTAGAGACACATAGAGCAACTGGTCTAAAGATTTACTGCAGAATAAAATAACTGAATCTAAAAGGAACAGTTATGGGTAATATAATGAAAAGTACTGGCAGTTTTCTTTTTGGCATCCTGGAAGCAGGCACATTCCACTGCTATCTGGCAAACAGCTCAACAATGTGAAGATTGAATAAATATCGTGTAGTAGGGTAGGTATAACAGGAGGCCCTTTACTTTTGATGAACTAGTATTGGATTGATAACTCCAGCGCACATGCATTGTGAGCTTTTTCACATTTGGATGCTATGTGACATTTGGTGCTCCTTTATTTTTTAAAACATTGGCTCAGAAATATTTTTGTAACTTTCACAGAAATGGACTCCTAAGGGAAAGAATGGCTAACTTAGATAGAGCCCCAAAATTACACAGCAAATCAACACAGATGCTGATTATGCTCTCACTGGCAAAACTCTCAATGGGATCAGCATCAGGCCCCTATATTTTTTTTCTTACGCTATTTGTAAATTCATTGGAGAGCTGGAATTAAATCCTATTCACATTACTCATGCAGACACTCTCATTTACTTCTGTGTAAGAATTTGGCCTGCAATCAGAAGATCTTGTTCTCCAATTTAGTGGTCCTCTGTTCTTTTCTTTAGCAAGAATAGAGGGAGCAAATCTATGGTGTTTCCTTATCAGTCAGTTTAATCAGCTAAATACTTATCACTTTGCTTAATCCAAGAGAGAAAAGAAAAAAATAAATCTATTTTCAGATTTTTCTTCTGACCTAGCAGGTATAGTAATTTACCTATTGTACAGTGGGCTGGGAAAGATAGTCATCTTTCTACACAAAAGAAGAGAGTGAAAGAAAATACACTGCCATAAAAGTGCAAGCTGACAGGCAACCAAGGATATATTGCAGGGATATAAAAGAAGGTAGAGTTAAATGGTAGTAGGAACTGTATTAGCTGGATTGTGGGAGGGACAGCCACTGCACTTCTAAGTCCAAATATTGCTGCTAACGTTCAGCAGTACTGCAGTACACTGTGTGATTTAGCGGTTCTTTAGTAGTATTCATAGAAGCATGTACTTCCCATGCAAGCCTCAAGGCTGATATCCTGAAGAAATGGATTCCTCTGTTTAACCTCAGAGTGCAAGTCCCTAAATGTGGGGAATGGAAGTGTAAACTTGCTCCCATCATAATGCTTACTTGCCCCATCCCTTACCTGAGAGCGTTTACCTTTTGGGGTGACAGGGCATTTTGCTCTGCAGTCCAAGTGAGTTCTTGGCCTTCATGCTAACAATGCTAGAACAAATTCCAGAGGGATAGCCATATTAGTCTACTTTAGCAAAACAAACAAGGAGTCCCATGGTGCTTTAAAAGGCTAACAAATTTATTATCTCATGAGCTTTTGTGGGTGAAATCCCACTTTATCAGGTACTTCAGGCTATAAATAAATAAATAGAAACAGATAAATAAATAAATAGAAATACTCTGACCTGATCTTGTGATTTACATTTCATTGCATTTATTTTTCCCTCCCATGCTGTAAGTTTTCCATTTTCAAGCTTCTGATGAAGCGGGATTTCACCCACAAAAGCTCATGTAATAAATAAATTTGATAATCTTTAAAAGTGCCACAGGACTCCTTGGTTATGTCTACACTCCAAAAGTTAAGTTGACTTTGTCGACTTTGTTAAGTCGACTTGGGGGCTAGGTTGACCTAGGAGGGGTGCACTGTGGGAAGTATGCCATGTGGCACTGGAGAAAGTTCCCCCTCCCCCGGCCACTCCTTTAAAAGAGGAAGTGAGCTCGGCACCTTCCCCATTGTGCCTGGCAACATGGAGCCTGAGCAGGTCATGGACCAGACTCTTCTCCTGCACTCTGCCAGTCAACTGCATGACACCTGCGAGCTACTAGGAAGGTTTCTCCTGATCTGGAGCCTCCTGCAGGCCCTCATGGACTAACACGGGATCTTCCAGAACATCTACACGGGCTGGCTGGGGAAGGCACACGACATATAGATCCTGCGCAACTCCGCCCGGTACAGGCGCTTGCAGGCGGGCACCTTCTTTCCCAACCACACCATCACCATCGGGGATGTGCAGGTGCCCATCCTGATCCTCAGGGACGCTGCCTATCCCTTGCTCCCCTGGGCCGCATGGATGACAGCAGGGATCTCTTCAATTGGAGGGTCAACCGGTGCTGCAGCATCATTGAACGTGCCTTTGGACATCTGAAGACTCGCTGGAGGGCCCTCCTGACTTGCCTGCAGCTTGGCAAGAGTAACCTCCTGGAGGTTCTCGGCACGTGCTGTTGCCTGCACAACCTCTGTGAGCTTGGGGGGGAAGGTCCCCTGCGTCTGGGAGGCCGAGGCCATGTGCCTCGCCGGCAACTACGAGCAGCTCGATGACACCTTACCCCAAATGCAGCAGGCCCAGCGAGGAGCACTGGTCATCCGGGATGCACTGAAGGCCCACTTCGTGAGCGAAGAGCGCTGAGGGATGGGCCTACTACAAGGCACTGTCACCTTCACCTCACCTCCAGCACCTGCCCATGCCTGCCTCCCACCAACTCCCAACCATCCGTCTCTCCCTGTCCCCACACCAATAAAAAGCATGACACACTGTATAACTGTCTACAGGGTTTTTATTCTGGGGGAAGGGGAGATCTGGGGGGATGGGAGCTGTGGGGGTTGGGTGGTTCGGGAGGAGTGAGAAGGTTGGGAGGTTCAGGGGTTCAGGAGGAGTGAGGAGTAGTTTGGAAACTAAGATAATTTCTAATCCTGGAAATGGTCTAGCAGAGTTAACCAACTCTGGAACCCTACTAGAAAGCCTGAGCCCTTTTATCTCTGCGGCACCCATAACACCTCTGTTTCCAGCTTCTTTTCTATAATATCTCTGATCACAGGGTTGGACATAGAACTTTTTTTTAACAAATCCTTTTTGCTTCCCTAAATTGTGCTCAAATCACACTTGACCCCATCAACCTGCATTCATTTTTTTTACTCTTCTGTGTAATTGAGGTCCCTGCCTTACTCCTAACTATCCCACGCATTTTCAACTTTTCAATTTCCTTCCTCTTTTCCCCTGCTTCAGTAAGACAGCATTCGTGTGGAAGAGTGTAACTTTCATTCTACTTTGGACTGAGTGACCTTAAAACTAGGATAGCTTTGCAACTTTAGACTTTTTCTTGCTGCAAGTAAATACATGCACAGCATCTGTCTATTATACATATATTATGCACATTTGAAAATGTTTAAATCATAGTGTTATTGAATTGAAGCCTTTTATAAAGATTGTAATGAATATATTTGACAATTTGGCGGCTGGTGAATGCAGTGAAGGGAAAAGTAAAGAGTCCGTATCAGAGAAAAAGGAACACTGCAAAATGGAAAACAAAAACTGGGAAGAGAGACATAGAAGGATTCACTAGACCTATTTACCATTGTGAGCCACATTTGCAGCTCTCTGTGTTATGTGGGCCCAGTGCATTTTTTGGGAGGGGAAAAAAAGAAAAAAGTGTCACTACTCGGCCAGGGATCTGGGGCCAGCGGTGGCAGCAGCAGGAATCAGGGCCGTATTGCTGTGAAAAAAAGGTGCTGCTGCTCAGTATCCCTGAATACCATCACAAAAAAGCTCCATGTGGGCCACATTCACACAATATAAACTACTTGTATGTCCTTGGGGATTTCACATGGTCTGCATCTGTATGCTGATTGGGCCACAAGTGGCCTACAGGTTAAAAATAACTGTGCTGGAGCAAAGGGCTTGGAACAAATAAATCACTGGAAAAATACTCTAAAATAGTGATCCAGTTACCAAATTATCCGCTTTATACCCCTCGATATAGACAAATCATTTCCTCCAATTGCAATAGGCTACAAGTATAAGATACTTACTGTACATGAATCTTCCTCTCCAAGCTAGACCACTGTGACAGTGCAGTCTCATGGATTTTGAGGTCTGAAGGGACCGTATGATAATCTAATCTAACATCCAATGTAAGGCAGACCAGAGAGCCTCATTCAGTAATGGCAGCGAGCCCATATTGTCTGGCCAATCTACTGTACCAGCTAGAATGATATCCAATACTGATTTATAGACCTCAAGTGATGGGGAAAATCATGTGTTTCATAATCCTCCCTGTTAAAAACATGCACCTTATTTCTCGCCTGAATGTATCTACCTTCAGCTTTCAGGCTTTTTCTTCTTTTTCAGGTATTTCCTCAAAACCTATTTGCACCTGGACACCTGCAACAAATTAACCAACTAATTTAATATCTACTAACTTTAGAAAACGTATGCCTTACACTTAAATGCAGTGTTATACCATGGGTCTTTGGCACATGGCCAAAGCTTACAATTGCCCCCTCTCCCGCACTAATCGGCATTTGTGTCCCGTGGGGCCGGGGGAGTCCTATTGGCCCATTTCCTTCTTTCTGTCACTCCCCTACTCCCTGCTGTGCGGGTGGCAGGTGTGGCTGGGAATGGAAGTGACAGGGGCAGATGGCCTGGCCAGGGTCCCCACGGCTCCCTGGGCATTGTACCCGATATGGGGGCAGAGTGGACAGGAGGATGTGCTCCCCTCGCAGCAGCAGCCCTTGGTCCCTGGCATGCCTGAGCTGGGGTCAGTTGAGCCTGATGGCATGATCCCTGCTGACCTAGCCCCACATCAGTCCTCCACTGCTTAAATGTAAGTAAATTCCCTAAGGCAAATTAAACATCAGTGAAGCTGTGTGGGAAATGGGTTTCCTGTCCGGGGAGAATTTTCAAAATTTTAAAAAAATTGCAAATTGGGTAAAAAGTCAAAATTTTCAATTTTGTGATCTATCTGGAAAAAATGGTTTTGGTCACTTGAAACATTCTGAAATCTTTCATTCTGATTTTGATCTTTTAAAGAAGTCCTCTAAGTGTAAATTAACTAAAATTTCTAAATAAAGTTGTTTTGAAAAACCAACGTTTCCCCCTCTCCCCCAAAACTTCTCATTTGAAAAAATGGTGAGATGTGATTTTTCAGCAGTTTTTCAGAACTCTTTTCTCTTCTTTTCTGTTCTGCTTGTTCTTTTTAATTCTGAGATTCATTGAAACTGATACTTCCTGGTGAACAATTTCAGTTTTAACAAATCACCATTTTCCAATGAAAACCGCTTCAGAAATAAACGTGTAATAGCAACATAATTGTAGAGAAAATCACACAATTATTCCCCCAAATCAACATTCTTGTGGAGCAAGGCTTACTTGATTTGAGTTGTATGCATTATTTCTTTTAAAATGGCAGCAAAACAAATGAACATAATTATTTAATGGGCTTGATGTAAAAACTTAAGTTGTTATTTCATTATGGCTTAAGAAATGTGCTCTTCTTCTTGAAATCATTACATCTCTTGTTGTTAAAATAGTGTCTTGCCGGGTTTCTCAAGCACATAGTGTTTACGCTATATATAGTTCAATAACAAGATATAGCTATCTAATGGAGAGTAGAGATGGGGTTCATAACATAACCAATCACGAAAATAACAGCCAGATAGAGGGAAGGGATTTGAAATTCTACTTTAGTCTCCACTCAGTATTTGCAGGTTATAGAAGACATCAAGTTGGAAATAGCTTCTGATTTCTCTTTTCTTCTCTCCTTCTGTCTTTGATTTCCAGTTTCCGTTCTCCAGACACAGCAAGCAGAGTGATACAGTAGGAGAACACTGCTCTTATCATGCTGGACACCTACATATCCAGAGCAGTGCCCCACATACATACGTTGAGACTGCCCTTGCACAAAGGTTGCTCATTAGGAAGTGGAAACAGCATAGATTGGTACAATGTGCATGTCTAGCTAAATGGGCCATGGCCACCCATTTGAGATACAGCTGAAAGAATGCTCTGAAATGAGTGTTTGAACATAATCACAATTACAAACAAGCCAGAAATCAATCTAGAGAATTAGGGCTGTTAAGGTGAAATAAAATATGACTTGTCTGGCAGCTCATCCTACTTCTGTAGTATTATAAACTTCTGGGGCTCAGGTTTCCCCCCTGCAGTGAGGCTGACAAGAATTATTCATATTTTGCAGGGGGGCAAATTAAGGGCCTGAAGTTCTCATGTATTTACATAATTTCAAGGAATTTATGCCCTTTAGAAAGTTATGTGATCAGCCATATTATGTTGGCCACTGTTGAACTCATGTTTTTTAAGGTTGCCCTACAACACAAAGTAATTCAGGGCTGTTCACCAATCTGCTGGCACCTTGATTCTGAATAGTGTTATCAACACATGTGTTATATTAATTCAACCTAGAGAGCAAGTCACAGAAATTGACTTTCCTCAGTTTAAAATACAGTTTCTTCTCTTCTAAGTCAATTTATGCCGTTTTAGCTTTTAGAGTACTTCTACCAGATTGAAAAACATTTCTAAAAAAGGATGCAAGGAATTTTCACATCTGAGTAATTTCCTCTACTTCTTTGTCCTTGGTGTTCTTGAATTTTCATGCTTTCCTCCAGCATCTCTCAAGGAATTTCAATTACATTTAGGTCACCACGCTGGCTAATGCACCGAAGAGCATGGCAGTGCATTGTTACAGATGTAACCTTTGGGAAGTCTTTGGTTGTCTTTAGTCACCTTCCTGAAAGATTGCCCAAGAGCATTTTCTATTCAATTTCCTGGAAAACTTTCTTTTCAAAATATTAATTCTTCTCTGTTGAGAAATCCTTCATGCTTAATAAAGAAAATAGCATGCACCTATGTTTATGCTTTGTGGCTTCAACCGGTGTGGTATTAGAACGATTTTATTCTCTTGCTGCCTGCCTTACAGTCTTCTCAGTTTCAAATCCAGAAATTTAAAAACATTGCTGTCAAAGATGGCAGTACAACTGTTTGTTATGAATTAGATAGGGTTAAATCTTGTGAACATTCTTCTCTTTATAAATTGTATGCAAACTAAAGGAAGACTTTAATTGAACTCTGTTTTATTTTGTTCAGGAAAGGAAGGATTCTCATTGATTTAGTCAAATCACTGTCAGCCCAGAGAAGACCACTGACAATGGAAGAAACTAAGTCAGAAGCAGTGTAGTGGTGGACCAGATACACAGCTGCTGCATTCTCAATGGTGAACAGTGAGGCCTGACTGGTCCTATAGAACGTATACAAAGAGTGCTCATTAAGTGTTCAGAAATCAAACTTTTAGCACCTTTGCTTCTTCAGGCCTTTTGTATGGTCACATACCACTAGCAATTAACCATTGGCTTATTTTAGTTGCATTACTGATTTCATAAGTTTCCCAATTCTAACATAAAGTTAGTGAAAATATTTCAAAGGATCATTCTCTGTAATCACCAGATTTCAGGTTTCCAGCATGTCTATAAATGTATAGGATGCTCTGTCTTTCTTTTAGAGTTGCTATGTTCAGAGCCCATCTGTTCCCTTCTGATTTCCATCTTCCAAGTTTGTCTGCTCTTCTTGTGTTTGGCAGCCTAACTCAGAAGTCAGTGAGGGGATATCTGTGCTCGACATTGAAGGATTTAAAGAAAACAATTAGAGCCAAAGAAAAGCCTTGTAGAACAACCCAGCGTACATGGCACGGCTCTTTAAACCCAGGGTTTGTTAACAAAGAGAAATGGTGAGAAACCACGGATCTCATTAAGGAATAGAGCAAAATTCCTGCCTCATTTGCTTCAAATGTAACATTCTACATTTTCTCCCCAAATAGCTGGATGTTAAAGATTGCTGCTGGACTTGAGCTTTATTTCTTCATCTGCAAATTAAGTGAATGGTATGGGAATTCTCAGTAGAGATCTTGGCTATTTCAGAAGCCTAAATAATGTCTTTTCTAAGAGTTTTTGATAGACAGTTCACTGTCTTGTGCTAGTGCAAGAAACAGAGTAACCTATTTTTCAAGGAAAGCTCTCCTATATGTATTAATGCACAGGAACAGTCATTGTATACAATATACTTTTAGCTCTGAATGAGTGTGTTTGTTTCCTTTAGACCTCTTCAGCTAAATCCCTAGCTTCAGTGAAGCAGACCTTAGTCTGGGTAAGTGAGGGAGAAGGCAAAGTTGGCTCTCAGACATCTTTCTGCCCTGCCCTCTCTTCCACTCCCTTAGTCCCTGGGCTGACTGAGAATAGAATTAGTTCCTGGCTTGAGCTGAGCATGCTAAAGGGTACTTGTAGCTCATGCTGACTTGTGTGGTCCTTAGGGATTGTTCTGTTCACAAGGATTGCTGGCATACAGAGCGCTCTGGACATGCCCCCTCTTACACTCTCCATTTCTAGACATATACTCCTCCCAAGGCCTTCTAAGTCAGTGAATTACTATGGAGTCAAGAATGAGATTGTTATCCAAGGATTCTCTCAGCTACACCTCTGGGGAAGGGTTGCGTCCTTGTTTTATTGTACAAAAATATACTTACCTTGTCAAAATAATGAGAGAGAGCTCATAGATAGATGTTAATGAAGGCTGTAAGTGGACTCATCAAGTATGTGAGGACCTATATGTTTGCGCTGTGACCAAATTATTCATGAGTGGTGGAACTTCCAGTATTATGGTAGTCATCTATAAAAAAGAACCAATTAAACATTTGTGTCTCACTAGCATGCAATCTCTATATGCCACATTTTACAGGAAAAAACAGCTCTGCGGGGTCATGAGATATCAAATTTTCAATATGTTGCTGTACAAGATGGCACATATCCTTTCCTGGGTCTCAGTCAGGGTAATTTAGAGAGGTCCAGCAAAGCAAATATTTCTTCATCAGACTGGTGGCTGTTTTTCCATACTTCTGTTTGCAAATGGGCTGAGTTTGGAATTTGAAAGGATGTTAATGGGCAGACAGAATGTAGAGGGGGGCAGTCAGCTCATAACGTAATTGATCTCATGGACATCACAATTAGGGTATGAACTCTAATATATTTAGAGCCAGGTTTACCCCTAATTTCTACAGGCTTCTGCTACTGTAAATCAAAGTCGAGCCATGGCAAAGTCAACCAATAGGAGGTTAAGTTACAGGAAATGGTAGAAAGGACTCTTCTACCTGGGGCCATAGTGGTTTCAGAATAGCCCAAAAGCTGGTGCTAGCTGCCTGGGCAGGGCATGTAGCATGGCCAGACTAGCCAGTGTATGTGCTAATTCTGTCAGAAAGGCTGCTTTACTCGAGTCCTCAGTGTAACACAGATAATCCTGCAGACGGACAGCTCCCTCAGTGTACTTAAACAAACCTAATCACCTCACCATATTTTGTGGATTTTTTTTTCTATTATTAGAAGCTCTGTGAGATAGCAAAGTCTGTCATTTATTAACAGAGCTGAGGCATAGGCTGTAGAAAGTTATTTGCTCATGGTCAGGTAGGAATGTATGGTATGGTACAGAACTCAACCCAGGTCTCCAGAATCTGTGTGATTGGCTTAACTACTAAATTATCATTCCTACACCACCTCTGCTTTCAGAACAAATCTCCCATGGACTGTCAAAAGCCTCATTGGCATGAATCACGGTGCATCTTACCTTTGCGGTTCTATTTTCCCTCAAAATGGCTTTGTCTATAAATATAGGGTGGAGTTCTGCAAAGAGATTGAGGTGAAGAGAGGCACATAAAGCTCTTTGTCAGGAACTGAAAAGAATGAATTCAGCTATGAAACACAGGCTTTTCAATGTTTCAAACTGCCCAGGGAACAATGTTCTGTTTTGAAATGCTGTTGTAAAATCCAGTTTCTGTAGACAGCACTTCCTACTGAAATGAAAGCTGATCGAAATTGGATTAAACATACAATGATTTGCAATTTAGGCTGGGTCTAGATGGGTGTTGCCATGGGTAAACAAATTAAGGAGCATGTGACAGGATATACAAACCCTGCACTAAGTGGGAAGGGATTTAAGAACAACAGTGAGCTCAGGCATAGCTGCCTTACCTCACCTGTGAAGCATGCCAGAGATGAAGGGAGAAGCTCATCTCAGAGGATCTTGAATGATGGATGGATTTCTCACTTCAGCTCCTAGAGAAGAACAGAGCAGAGAGCCCAAGTTTCCTGCGAAGAGGAGCAGTAACACAGATGACTGAAGAATCCTTGAGGGACAGAAGGATTTGCGGTGCATTTTATTTCTGTTATTTCAATTTTCTTTCCTTAGTTGTGAAAGGAACTACAACTAGGGCCTGGCTCCCAGCCAGACTGTGGCTGGCAATGCAAGCCCCCTTAGAAGGTGGACTAGCGTAGGAATTGTTCCAGGGAAGAAGCAATAAATCTGATGAGACAGACTGTAACCACTCACTACATGGTCCCTGAACTGAAATGCAGGGCAGAAGAAAGGTTCCCCTACAGCTGCATCAAGGAGCCTAACATGAAGATCCTAAACAAGGCAGGAAGCCAGGAATGGACTATTGGATCTAGATTCCGATTTATGACCTGATATGAGGACATTGGACCATTGAGCTAAACTCTGATTTATCACCACAGGATGTAAACTGAACATGACCGTAGAAACGACTCACAAGGCAAAGGGGACAGCCAGCAGATCTGACCAGTCGGCCAGTCAGCAGGGCTATGCAGAAGTGGTGGTAGTGGTGGTGAACTTACAACACTGCATCCAGCCACATGCTGGTGAGTCACTTTTTCATAGACTTGAAATATGAATTATGTTTCCTTGCTCTGAAAATCACAAATGAGAAGGTTCATGCACATAGAAAAAACATACAGCAGCTCAATGCAATAAGTTTCAGTATACCATAAAGAAACAACTTTTGCAAACCTTGGCCTAATTTTGTTGTTGAAATTAATCATTGTACACTGAAAAAAATAGCACTTCATTAACAACATATCATCTCTTCTGTGTGATGCAAATTAAAATGGCTAAATTCTAAACCTGTGAATATTGGCCTAATGGACTCAATTTAATCCAGTGGCCATTCAGGTAATTCACAGATGTCATTATGGTTTAGATCCTGGCCATCTGGAAATTCGCAGCAGCTGGATAGGATGCAAATTGTTCTGCTCCAAAAGCATAGAACCCTGACCCAGGGCTGTCCCTAGGGGGAAGCGGGGCCCGGGGCCAATTGGCCTAGGGGGGCCCCACCCCACGCTGGAGGGGGGAAGGGCGGACCGGGTCAGCCCACTCCGCCCCTGGGACCCCGGCAAGCTGAGGCCCTGCCACCAGCAGGAGCCAGCCATGGCCGCGGACCCAAGGCTGCTGCCGGGAGCTGGCTCTGGTGGAGCCAGCCATGGCTGGGGACCCCAGCAGCACCCCGCCAGGCTGCGCTTTGGCCAGCCTCTAGACCTGCCCTTCCCAGGGCAGAGCAGCAGGCCTGGGGCGGGAGTAGCCCAGCCTCTGCTCCCAGAGGCAGTGTGGCCCTGAGGCCTCGGCTGCGGCCATGAGCCAGCCCCAGCTGGGACCCCAGGCTGCTGCCACCGGAAGCCGGCCCCAGCCGACGCCATGCCACCAGCTGCGGCCGGCTCCAGGCCTGGCCGGCCATGTGAGGCAGGCCGGCCAGCCAAAGGAGGCTGGGCCCCGATTAATTGCCCTGCCCGTGGGCCGGCCTGCTCCGCCCTGGGGGCGGGGCAGGCCGGCCCAGGGCCAGAGGCTGGGGGAAGCCTCCCACCCTGCCCCTCCGCCTTCGGCTCAGTGGCGGGGCAGGACGAAGCCTGGCCGTGCGGGGGAGCTGTGGTGCGGGCCCCGCATTGCTCTGCTGTGAGAGGAACAGCACAAGGCCCACATAACCATGGGGCCCAGGGCGATCGCCCCATTCGCTCCCCCCCTCAAGGACGGCCCTGCCCTGACCTACGTGGTAGATCAGAAAATTTGACGGAATACATGTTTCTATCTACTACAGAACAGTCTGCCATATTGTCCCAGCTACTACATTCAGTTACAGAGTTCTAGGGAATCTATTCTTGTGTCTCTAGGGAGGGGAAGTCTCTAGATTCTCAAAAAGTTGGGCCAGTGGCATTGTACACAAGTTTGAGACTTTTCACAGAGGCCATGTTAGTGCCTCCATCCCTTGGGTGAGAGGGCTCCTTCTGTTCCATTATGTTCAGAGATGGAAAATCTGGCCAAACCCTGCATAGGTCAGCAAGAAATGGAAGTAAGAGATAGGCAACTTTGCAGAGAGGTTGGTCAGCCTATCATTGGTGAGTGCAGGCTTTCCTCCTCACTAGGACACCAAAAATATTAATTGTATAAAGAGAGGGGTCCTGGAAGAGTCATGGTGAAGCATGAAAATGCTGCACCTTCTTCAAGGCTCTGGTCTAGCCCCTACTGGTGGGAAGGATGCCCATTGACTTTACTGGAGGTTGATAAGGCCCCAGGGGTGGAAGAGTTGAGCTAAGTTAAATGTTTTGATTAATAGATTTGTTGAAAAACACACTTTTCAGTGTTCTGAAATGCTTCATGAATTTGTGTTTGAATTCAAACAATTTTGGCTGTGAAAAAAATTGAAAAAATTCATATGAAATTTAATTTTGGCCAATTCTTAAAAAAAAAATAGAAAAAAGAAGAAACCACACCCCCACACCCACCCACTGCTTATATGCTATTGTTAAGCATGTACATAAGGGTTTTACTGGATCAGGAGCAGATGTACAGGTCTTTAAAGATATCAAGGAGCCTACCTCCATCACAGTTGGATGCCTAAATACTTTTAAACATCAGGGCCCGAGTGACCAGTGGTTGAAAATATGGAACTCCCAGTTATGACAGTTGCATTACTCTTTAGCTGAAGATCTGCACATAGAATATCCATCTCTCACTATCCCTTTTGTCAAATTATAACAAGCCTACATACTATCATTCTATTTGGCTTGTATTTCAGTCTTCCTTCAGTTCTGCATTTGTCTTTGCAAAAGCACATCCAAGCATCTTGGAACACATTCAGTCTCTCTATAAATATGTTGGGTCAAGAAAAACCTATTAGTATTTCTTGTACATTACATACAGAGAGTTTAATATCATCCATTTAAGAGCCTTTGCCGAAGGTGTTGTCAACGTGAATGATTAGACAAATTTGTAAATAGAGGGGGAAGAGTCCAGTAGATCGGTGCTGAGGGACTAAAGTTCACATTTGGTAATATAAGCTAAATGCTTGAGTGGTTTCATTTTATCTTACTTCTCCAAATGGGGATTTAATGTTCTTTCTTTGCTTCTCCTTGTCAATGACAGGTAAAGAGTTGAGAGATTTAAGTTTTTTCCAAGAACCTCAATTCCAAAGAAAATTATACTTCAGAGCAAAGGAGGACACTAAATTCTTGTCGATCAGACTTCTTGTTTCATTCTAGCATTATTCAATCTTGCACACTCAGAAAACCCATTTTGAAAATGTTTCCTAAATGTGAATTTTATTCTGGAGGGCTCATGAAATGAAAATGGATTTTTTTTAAAGGAAAAAGGTTTGTTCACTAGTAAGAAGCATGTCGTTTACCACCCTGACTTTCATTAATATGGTCAGCATTTGTAACATATATTGTCTTGCAAATATTGTCTTGAAAGTTCTGAGTATTTGCTGCAGTTTACAAAGGGTGTCTGTTATTGTCAGCACATTGCAGCTTCACAAAATATAAAAGGCTAGATTGAGCATTTTACACAGTGCCTTGAGTATGGGTTGGCATAGTAATTTGCTACAGACTTCTATCAAGTTTAATGTACTAATTCCTTTCTAGCAGTGGCTAAACTCCACTGGTTAGCATGTTGGAGGGAGGAGCCAAGATTCTGCCCACTTCCTCTCCACTGGCTTGGGTGAGGGCTACTACTGAGTGTACAGCCCGGCTCCCTCCAACCATCATGTCTGGGAAGTTATATTTTAACTTTTTTGCATATTGCTTCTTGTGCAGGGTGGTAGGGAAGGCCTTCTGAACTCTAATTATGGGAACTCGGGTTCTCCTTCCCATTCCTGTCAAATGATTGACACCAGCATGGAAATACAGCTCCAATTCATCCTGAGGACCCTTCCATTGCCCTGTGTGCCTCCTTCTGACTTGTTACTTGGCAGTGTTGTAATATGAAGGAGAGATTAGAGTGCTGAAGTTTGTGACACAGTGTTTGCACGTCTGCAGCCATGTTAGTCAGCCAAGCAATTGTATTTATGGTTTGACATGGATGGACAGATCTCTCCTGCCTTATTTGCATGGGTTGTCACTTTTGAAATCAGTGTGATTGCTTCTGTGAAAAGGGCAAACATAGATGGAGCAGACAAAGAACAAGTAACATCCTAAAGATACAGTGCAATATACAGGAAATAAACTTATTAGTCTTTGAAAGTGCCACCAGAGGCGGCCTTAGGCTATCTGGGGCCCTAGGCAAAGGCCCATTGTAGGGCCCCCTACAGGCTCCCCGCAAGGGGCTCTGAAACACCCGTGCAGCCCCAGCTCCCCACCAGGAACCTCAGCCCCCCCCAATGCCCTGGCTCCCCTTGCCCATCCCTCCCACCCACGCAATCCCAGCTCCCCACAGCCAGCCCCCCTGCAGCCCTGGCATCCTAGTAGGGGCCCCAAAACTGCCCCACCACCAGCCCTGGCCCCAGCTCCCCACCACATATCCTGCAGGGTGGGAAGCAGACATGGCTTTTGGGGTAGGCGAAGGGTCCCCTTACTGCTTGGGGCCCTAGGCGGGCGCCTGCTTCACCTACCCCAAAAACCATCTCTGAGTTCCACAGGACCCCTTGTTTGTAGTGCAGTGTACAAAGCCATCACTAGAAAAATACATTGCTGTGTCAAATGATTGGCTGCTCTGCCACTAGCATAGGGAGTGTGTTGGAAGCATGGCAAGGAGAAAAGTAGGATGGCTGGAGCACTACTGTGCGCCTATGATCCACAGCTGGTTTACCAACTTCTCAGGGCAGCAGCCAGCCAGCGCAGGTATTTCTATACTATGCCAGAGATCAGACCAGAGTAGTATCGGCCTCCAGGATCAAGATGTCTCAGGTGGCTCTTTTGTGGCTTGCCAGTCTGTCATGCACTTTTTCTTCTTCAAACTTCCTTCAGAAATAGCTTTCAGTGCTCACAAATGACATATCTTGCTTTATTCATCAACACACAGCCCTTAGCACAAAAAGGGTCCAATCCACCATCCAGTAAAGTTAATGGCAAAACTTCCATAGTCTCCAGTGGTGGTAGGATTGACCTTCAAAAGAATCCGGGTTTACTAGTTTCTGAGCTTCCAGACAGCACACTTTCAGTTAGAGAGAAGTCAAGTCAGAATGAAAGCTTGAAGAGAGGATGAAGGAGAAAGTATATTTGTTATAGCTGCTCATTTAAAAAAAACCCAAAAAAACCCAAAACTAAAAACAAAACAAAACAACAGTATATTTTTGCATGCACAGTTTAGCATAAAAATAACAGAGGACATAATTGTTTCAATATTTATTTTAGTTATATCCAAAATGCCCATTTTTTTTGATAGTGAAAAAACAAAACAAAACAAAATCCTGATAGAAGGAAACCACTCATATATGGGGGGAAGGTCTATATAGAAGGGGCAATGTTCAGTTCATCCTTGTACCAAGGAGTGTTTGTTTTAAGACATTGTAAGTATTCAGTGCTGACCGAGATTAGGGAGTCTTTCAAAGGAAAGTCAAAGTTGCATGTTAAATCTGTATCCAAGGTAGACATCTGTGCAAAAGAACTTTTCACTGAACTTCTTTCGTTAGTATCCATGAATATTTGCATAAATCTTGTTAAGAAAAAATTGGCAGAGGTGCAAGGCCTGCTTCCAATTATTTTAATTTCCAATATAGGCATGTAAAATGCGTTTCCAGATTTAGAAGCTTGTGTGCATGCACAGAAACAAAAAGATATCAACAAAATGATTAGTGATGGTAATTACAAACGTTTGACAAGCCATTTACTTGAATTACCATAGGAGAATGCAGTTGCCATTAAAAAAAAAAAAAGAAAGAAAAAGGCAGTTAAAAACAAAACTGAGATTTGTACTCCAGTGTCTGGAAAGCAGATGCAAGCTTAAAAACACAAAAAAGAGTTCAGTTTATGTGGAATTTAAATGCTATTGACCTGAACTATTACTAATTAGGTCACTTGTGTGATAAACTGAACTCTGGACAGTTGATCATCAGGTGTTTCAAACTATACCTCTTCTCTAGCACTGGCACAAATATTTGCCGTGTTCCTATAAAGTAGCTGGCAATTTTTATGCAAAGTGTTTATTGAGGTCATACGATTTCACTCCAGTGATATTTTAAAAATGCAGATATATTATACCACTATCCCATCTCTGACATCAGCATTGCACGTTTGCTGTGTGGTAACAGAATTTCACAGCCTTGTTAGTTGACTTCCCACTGGAGGAATCCCAATCAATTATGGTTCCCAATCAGTTATGTTATTTTATAAGTGTAATTTAATTTATTTATTTAGAAAGAGTTATGTAGTAATTTGCAACTAAGCTTCTAGAAAAATTAGATTTTTATCAATAAATGTTGATAAACATTGATTTCTCCTCTTACACAGAAGGAATAAATTTTTCCTTCAATGATCAAAATTCAGGAAAAGAAAAGCATTGCTTGAGAAGTAAGTTTTATTTAAGGATATTTATTTTGTATATTTTAACTTAAGGTGTGAACTGTTTTTGTTTTTAACAATTAAAAAGCTTTAACTTTAATATATATATATCAAGGGCTACTGTCACTGAATAAGTGTCTGACTGGTTGCCCCTTATGAGTGAAAATTTAAATAGAAAAACAATGCTTAAAATCCTTAATTTTGTGCAACTGTGAAAGTTGAAATTGCTAAAAATAAAAAATGCTTAAAATAAACATAAATATCCAATGAAATTATGTTTAAAAATAGAATAAAATAAAAATCTAATTCCGCCAAGCCTACTTATAACTGTCAACAGTTACTCTGTTCATAAGCCTTGGAAGGAAAGTGCAGCTACTGACCTGTTTATGTGGTCTCGCTGTCTGGGGATATGGAACTGTGGAACTGTGCTGGAAAAACCCCATTCAGGAGGGAGAGACGAAAGAGAAGTGATGGTGGATGAGTCAGGAATCCAGACTGGGTGCCCTTGAAGAATCATGGATCGGGCATACAGATGTAGAGCATCAGAGCTCTTGTTAAGAAGATATATTTAAAAGGTAGGCGTTCTTCCTTTTTTTCACTTTAGACTGGAGTTTCTAAGAACAACTTAAAGTAGCAAACAGAGACAGACACTTCTGGAATCACTTCTGCAGCAGTCAAATTTTATTTGAAGTGTAAAAAGTCAATCTGTTTGATGGAAATTTTTTAAATTCTTAATCCCTTCCTGAATTTCTGGATAAATAATGGCTCTAGCTAAAAACCCTATTTAGTGATGCAGCAGGTTTGCCCTTTAATTCTAAGCACTACTGTTTGTTTGGAAATATCTAAGCAGGATGGCAGGTGAGGCACAAACAATTCTTCCTTCCACCTAGATGATAAACATTTACCTTGACTAAATATTTCTTTATCCTTGTAGTTTAGACAGTGGGCTTTTCCTCTTTACTGCAGAACCATTTCTCTCAGGTTACAGGTCATATTCTTGTTCCAGTGAACTTATGCCCTGTTATATCAGTAAAGTTATTTTCTTTTATATTATAGTAGCACCAATGAGCCAGAAGGGAAATGGAGGTGAGAAACAACTTGTCCAGGGTCATAGAGTAGATCAGTGGTAGAGCTGGAAATAAACTCACATCCCCTGGATAATATTAAGCGCCTTATGCATTAGACCACACTTCAGATATCCTCCATTTATAACAGAACAAAAATATTATTTCATAAATAAATATATAAAGAAAAAGTAATGTTCCAAAATGGACAAGGTGACTTGGACAGATCAGAGACTGTCTGACACAGTCAGAGGGCAAACTGTACCTAGAACCCTTTTAGCCCTACTTTGTACACTCCTTAGGTGACCAGCCTAGCTTTCTGTATCTCGCATTTCATGGAACCACAGAGTCCTACCACTCAGGCCTTATCTGTACTGAGAAAATGGTGTCGATCCTCATGGATCGACACAGCAGGATCAGTTGGATGGGCAGTGTAACCTGCTCAATCGATCCCGGAAGTGCTCTCCATTTGACGTAGTTGCTCCATCCTCCCAAGTGGAGTAACGCTGCGTCGACGGAAGAGCCCTGCTGGTTGCCACAGCCCAGTCAAGACAGCAAGGTAAGTAGAAGTAAGTCAGTCAATGGGCAGATTGCATATCTCCTGTCGACTTACCCCCCCCCCCCAGTATAGACTAGGCCTCAGACTGGATCTTTGGGCTGCCCAACTGTATGAAGCCCTATAAGCCCTTTTCCTCTGGGAGGCTGTGAGCAGCAAGTTGATCACAATGACTTAAAAATAGCATCTTCCAAACAAAGTATTATGTATTCATTTCCCCAAAGGAAGATGCATGGCACAGAGAGCAAAAATAATAGGTATTACTTACACCTTAATCTTTCCTAGTCGGCTTTTGTAAGTTTCCCTCAACCCAGCAAATATCTCTGGCTGATGAAGCAGACTGTCTTGCCCACAGCATATTCTTGCAGTCTCTGCATGTCCCCTTATTAGCTGTTACTGACAGTCCCATCAAGTCTGGCCACGCACTCAGTCCCCACCCTTTTCTACATCCAGGGTTGTGTAAAGGTTTAGTGTACTCTTTAACCATTTTCTTCTCAGCCTTGCATAATAGCTATGTCACCAGATTGGGGGAAAGAAGTTGCCTTTTTGAGTCTATAAACATGGGCGTCGTGTTTTGTGTTTGTTGGAATGTTTCTAATTTCGGTGACTGTCTTGCTTTTCCTGTTTGGTTGCCCTAACAATCCAGTTGATCTAATTCCATAGCAATAACCAACATACACAGAGACAGATACCTTGGTCATACAGATATTTCACATTTTGTCATACTGTCCTACAGCCATGTTACCTTTTGGGCTCAGTGATGGGATGGGTGACCTCTGTGGAAAAATATACAGATAGGGTAGGAAGTATGGTGGCACTGATAGGTGGCAATTTTACCTTTGACTCAATACTTAAGCAATGCTAACATAAAGGCTTAATAAGGAATGTATCAGAGCTGTAAGTTTTATATTCCAGGTAAGGTATTAAACCAAACATCTGATCAGTTGTTTCCATTTTAATACTACTGTGCACTTACACAACACTTTTCATTCCACATTCTTTACAAAGGAAATGTAGGTACTGCTGCATTTTACAGATATGAAAACTGGGGCACGCAGCTATTAAAGACCCTGATCCAATAAATCATAAGGCCAGATTTTTAAAGGTAAGTAATGATTGCTCCACACAGTTTAAGTACTTAGGAAATTTAATTTTTAAGAAATACTCAGGCTCAGTTCCTTGAAGAAATTTAGACACCTAAATTCCTTTGAAGAACAGGACCTAAGTGACTTACCAGTGATTAAGCAAGCCAGTGGCAGAATCAAGACTAGAATTCAAGCTGGGTGAATCTGTATTAACAGGTTTGCTGGTAACAAAATGGCAAAAGAAGCCAAATGGGCAAAATTTACTCCAATGTAATTCCTTTGAAATTAAGGCAGATATACCAGATCTGACTTTGGCCCCATATGTTCAATGGGGAATTCTTATTGTTTTTTTTATTTTATTTTATTTTTGTGGGGAAAAAGCTCCCCTTAAAATTAAAATTAAGAATGCTATCTTACAGCCTGGTCCTGTCAGTTACTGATCTCCTCATACAAGTTGCTGCATGTCCCCAATTGCCACTGAAGCGCACTCAACCCATTAGAGGTTCAGGATCTAGTTCAGCATGTCTTCTGTATCACTCACCAATTTTTAATAACATTTAGTAATCCAAGTCTCCATTCCCCCAGTTACAAAATGGGAACACTGTTGTTTACCATTTTCTTAGGAATATTGAGGGGCATGAATAAATCATGTTTGTAAAGAGCTGTTCAAGGGCCAAGCATTATTATGCTGAAGCAGTGCTGGGAAAGGAATTCAGGAGTCCCTGGCTCCAAGCCCTGTGCTTAGTCTATAAAATCATGTGTTTATGGAACCCATTACCACCTTCATTCCAGTAGGGAAAAAACCCAAAACTCACAGATGGGATTTTCCTTTTGACTGTGCCTTTCTCCCACCCTCAACTAAAGAGGATTTTTTTCATGTTCTCAGGGGGGGGGGGGGCGGGGAAATCACCTCCTGAATATTTGTCATTTTCACCCAATTTCAATAGACACTTTTTCTCTGCATATTTATCAATATGAAAAACTGTAAGAAGACCCGCTCCTTTGACAAATGAAAAAAAATCACCCCAGCATTATAAGGGGAATACAATCCACCTGATGCACATCTTGTTTTTTGTTGCTTTAGACAGTAATCAAATGAGATTATATTGCCCTTAAAAAGCTGTGCCAATGTTTTTTAACTTGTCAAAAGGAACTGTATTTACAATTCCTGGTAATTACGGGTTTGTGCCTGAAATTTTTAGCTTTGGTTTTTTCTTGTGAGCCCTTTTCTGAAGTGCCATCCTGTGTCTTTTGTTTTTTCCTCTCTCACTCCTGTTTCTCCTTACACTTTAGCACACGCACTCTACAGAAAAGAGTCGAAGATCTGTTGGAAATGTGTAACCAATTCTGGCAGTTTTTCTTTGAAGAACTTTACAAGTGTGGCTTTTAAATTCTCACATTATTGTAGCTGAATGGCATATTGCCTGCTTTATTCCAGATACATCTTTGTGTGTAGCAGATTTAGACAAGTATTCTTGTGATCCAGGACTGAAAGAAGCATATTATACAGACACATCTCAAGCCAGCGGAGATGTCTCTGTAAACAAAGTACGCAGGCAAAAACAGCAACTGAATAGCAACTAGTAGCTGCAAAAATCACTAAAGGTCAGATGCCTGTCTATTACTGCATGGGTTCTCAAACTATAGGTTGGGACCTCTTAAGGGGTCATGGGATTATTATGGGATTGGGGTCACAAGTTGTTGTCAACCCCATGCATGCCAGGGCTGTAGCTGTCAGTCCTGTGCATGGCTGATAGCCAGAGCCCTTCAAAGCCTCTGAAGGCATAGCTACTTCCAGCACCAGTGCAGAAGTTAAGAGGGCCATGGCATGGGGCAGCCATCACAGCCTGAAATATTTTCAAAAGTGGTCCCAGCAAAACCCCTGAGTTAGAGCTATAGGGAAAAGACAGGTCAGTTTAAAAAACAAACAAACAAAAATCCAAAACCCCAAATGCAATGTTTTTCAATCTTACTGGCTTTTCAATGACAAAAGAAAATAACTGGGTTGTTGTTTAATAGTTTTATCCCAAATAATCTTGCTGATATTTCTATATTACATGTGAGCCATGCTGTTGTCAGTTAATATAAAGAGTACTCCTAGGTGCAAAGAGACATCTGGACTGACAACCAGGCATACGTTTGAAATGTGTGTCATGTTTGGAAGGCTTTACTAGCTCACCACAAATGTGAAACAGATTTTTGTATATGGGTTTGAATGGGAGCCCCTGATAAATAGCATTTCATTGCCTCAGCTGAAATGAGTTAATTACCCTTTTAAGTGGTAAGTTTTACATCCCCATCTCCATGCAAAATGTTCAACTCAGGAAGATATTTTAGAGGCCACATTGCTTCTGCCCAGGATCAGTGGGATCAGAGCATCTAGGAGGTGCAGAAAGATCAAGACACAGATAGCTCAGCTCTCTCCCTCCTGCCATTGACTATTAACAATAATTCTGAGAGACTGTGATCTGGGGCTTCTCGAGTTGGAGACTTAGAATCAGAAATCTAAGAATCAGGACCAGCTGAAGAACTAGCTAAGAATCAAGCCCCATGAATGGATTGTCCAGAAGAGACTTAGATACAGATATTATTGCCATTAAATTGAACACTTTTAATTTAAACTTTAAATATGCTACTTTAATAGAATCCATATCTTAATATGGGGCTCACTTAGTTGGGCTTGTACTTATTTAGGGTTGTAATTTTGGGGCCTGCATATGTTAGCAACTGATGTCATTTAGAAGTCATCCCAACCTGTGGGTTTATCAAGTAGGAAGATATTTAGACCAAAATATTCAAATGTCAGGGCCTAATGGTGCCTAAAATATTCAAATGTTAGGGGTTAATTTTAACACCTAAATGCACATTTCATCATTTTAAATGGTCTGATTTTCAGAAGTACTAATTGTACTGGATTCCCACTGCAGCCATTACATGTACAAATTTTAAATCCCTAGCATGCACCTAGGTGTTTTGCAAGTTCACATGCATGCAATTTTATGTGCATGTAAGAGGAGGCTATCCAGGGGACCAACCAACAAGGTGAGTCTTAAATTACATCAGTTGTTCCCATGGATAACCATAGTGGCATAACATAGCCCACAGTTACTTGTCTCCACCAACTATAGGCATAAAAATAGAGGCCAAGCTGGAAAACAGTCCATTACATTGTGCAAAACTGGAGCGTGTTGTAAAATACACACACAAATCTATATTTTTTTCCATGTTCACTATGACTTGCATACCAAGGTACCCTTTGATTTAAAAACAAACAAAGCCTTTATTTCCTGACTCCAATCACAGGACCTGGGTTAGGATGATAAAGGTCAATAATATGTCACATGCTGGGGGCCAGCATGTACTGATTTCCATGGTTACTGTTAAGTATACCAGACTCAATGTCTGGATTTTCACCTGTGTGGAGCATCTACAATTTCCATCTAAGTCAATAGGATTTGAGAGAGCATCTCTGAAAATTGGGGCCAAAAAATTTGACAGAGAAGGGTGCCTCAAATCCTACTCATGAGTTATAGTATCCCACTTAAATATTGCCCTACGAGTGGCACTTGCATAGTATTCCACATATACACACATTATTCCATTCATTGTTCCTCTGAGGCTATTATTAATTATTATTATTATTATTAAGCCAATGCAATGTCTGTATGCACCTTGGCTTAGAATCAGGCCTTGGTTTCACTCTCCAGTTAGAGCTTGAAGATGCCAGATGGTCTGACAATTCTGGGACCTACCAGTTGGGGATTGATGACTTCTGTAGTTATACCATGTAATTAGACAACAGAGAATGATAAATATCCCTTTTCTAAAAAGTTTCCCAAGTATATTTTTCTTCCATTATATGAGGAAGCAGCAGTTTGAAAGGCTCTTTTTAAAATATATTTAATACCCCATGTTTTTAAAAGTATAGTTATAATAGGTTAAATATTTTATCTGGTATGGAAAAAATACTGGGGTAGAGATTAATAGATTAAAATGTAATACTGTCATATGGAAAAAAATGCCATTTTCTTATATACTACATTCTGTTGAACTTTGTATTTGATGTCACACATTTAATTTATAACTTGAAACAAAAATACTTCCTAGCCTGATTTCTCAAAAATACAGACACATAAATGATGGATAAATAAAAGTACATCATATATTGACCTTATCCTATAGCTCATCCTAGGATTACATTACAGAGCACATTTCTTTGAATTAAATACTACATAAATAAAATGTTCTCATAATTACAAAACAAGTTAACTTGCTAATTCACTAAAATGCTATTTTCTGACTTCCAAATTAACTGGCTACTTTTCATAATCCTTTTGCAGTAAATGTTGTCCTATGGCATGAATTGCCACATCAAAACCTCTGTATTCTGCATGTGACAAACACAGTGTATATGAATACCTTCATTATACATCTTCAAAGTCTAATCATTTTAATTACTGCAATCATTGTAGAATAGCACCTGCAATTCAGAGCAATCAAGTACTTTAAATTTGCAAAAATTAAGTATTCATATAAAAAATAAGTAATATCAACCCTTTAGTAGAGGTTTGTAAATAAGTCAGCAATGAGTTGACCTCTTGAATTGAATGTTTATATAAGCTTCTTGAGAGTTTTTGAAAAGAAACACAATGGAAAAAGTATGGAACAGAAGTTGAGTGCTGTTAAGCAAATGGAGAGAGATTATATAAAAGTATATTAAGATAGTATTCCCTCTGTAATTCTTGGGATTTGGAAGAAGGATTATAAGAAGTGAATGTAAACTGAGCTGGGAATTAGTTTCCAAACTGGATAGCAGTCAAAGTAGCTCAAATTTAACTGCTTGTCCATATATGGTAAAGCCGAGAAGGAAATGGGGGGATGATTTTCAGAGCAGAAACCTGCCACAATATTTCAGTTAACAGAATGTTCTAAATAGCTGAGCATCATCTATTCAATAAAAAATGTGAGAAGGTGTACCTGTCAGCTCACCCATGCATTGCCTATCTAAAGAAACAGCTACTTTTATAAACAAGGAGTCTGGTGGCACTTTTAAAGACTAACAAATTTATTTATCGCATGAGCTTTTGTGGAAGAAAATCCCACTTTGTCAGACACTTGAAGATGGGGAACTTACAGAATGGTAGCAAAATAAATGCAGGGAAGTGTAAGTCATAAGATCAGGTCAGACTGTAAAAGCAAATCGAAGCAGTTGTTAGGATTCAAACAATGGAGTACATTTCATATGTAGATTTGACTCCATGAACTCAGGACTTAATAAAGACTATGAGCTCTTTTCCCATTACAACAGGTAATTTTGCATCCCTTGTCCCACACTCACCTCCCTGCTAATTTCTGTACTCAACTGTTTGAATCCTAACAACTGCTTTGATTTGGTCTTCTAGTCTGACCTGATCCTTTGACTTACACTTCCTTGCATTTATTTTGCTACCATTCTGTAAATTCCCCATCTTCAAACGTCTGACAAAGTGGGATATTCTCATAGCTTGTGTGATAAATAAATTTGTTAATCTTTAAAAGTGCCACCAGACTCCTTGTTTGTTTTGCTGAGCTAGACTAACATGGCTACCCATTTGGAATTTAGCTATTTATATGAAATTGGATGCACTTCCATGATATTTAATAAGCCAAAAGAGCCTAGAGCAAGAATGAGGGAGACTGAGAACAAGGCCCACCAAATTATATTTGAATGGTAAAACAAGGTTCCCGTTTTCCTACAGCTGGTAAGTAGGATCATGACTAAACAATTTACATTAAAAAAAACAAACAAACAAAAAAACTCTTTTGACTTCTGCTGAGGATCCATCCAAAGTGGGTGGCCCAGGATATGATTTCCCAGAGCAACTGAGCTTAAAGTTGACTTAGACAATCAATACCAAAACAAATTAAAAGAAACCCATATAAATAAATCAGAATATAAATAAAAACAGCACCTGGATTGTTCTCGCTGCGAGAATATTAGTATATACTCTATGAAAACACACATTGGTTAAGCAGTTTTATCTAACCAGTTGAAAACACAAAATTTCTCTTAAATTTGTAGGTCAGGTAGTTAGCTAGAATAATTCTTACACATTTTTAAGGTTTTTATTATTTGAAATAGAAGTTAATGTTAAATAAAATAGAGAAAATAAAATAAAGATGTTCATATGGTAAAGTTTAGCGTATTAAAGTTAAAATTTATCAAGAAGTAATAAATCAAAATTTAAGTTTTATTGTAACCCATATGCCTCTCTTTGAGGGACCTACTGAGGGTGGGTTACTGTTGCTGGGCAGATTAGCTACCCACAACTAGAAACTTCTAGAAGCAGGGAATGGTAGCATTTTGAGCATGCTCCACAGGTGTGATGTGTGTGGTCAGTCAGATTGCATGAAAGCAGCAGTCTGTGCAGACAGCAGGCTAGAGCTATTTGAGAAGAGCCAATGTACCCAGTTTTCAGGAGAGAAGCTGAGCCAGGAGTGAACAAGATGTTTTCTCCCTGCCATGGAATCATCTGCAACAGATTTTGCAGACATGCATATGGGACTGAGGGCTGGTTGCAAAGGAGAAGGAAAAGCCTGCATGAAATGCTACAGAAGATTCCTGCCAAGAAAGAAGAGGAGGACAGCTATTTCTTGCCACTCAAGCCTCTACACTGGAACAAAGACTGTAGCTAAGAGTTGGGTGAACTCCACCTGGACTTTGGGACTCTTGGGTATCTTTCATGCGGGGGTTTCTGTAGGGATTGTTCTTGGTTAATTGTATTTTGTTTTCATAGGATAAGGTTTATTTAGTTAGTAGTTAATAAAGTCCATTGTTATGTTTGGTTTTAGTAGTATTTTAATGTGGGAGGGTAATATCACAAAGTTTTAGACTATTATTCTAAACCACTGTTCCTCTGGAATATGATTTTGGTACTAGTATGGAACTATGACAACTTTACAGGTCTTTATCAATTTGCCTGTCAGCTTTTTGCTAAATAAACATTATAGGCCCAACAGTGACAGTTTTATCAAAAGTAATTCTAAAATTAGAAATTTAAGTAACTTAGTAAAATGTAGTCTCTATCTATTCATATGACTCTTAAAATGTTAGAGATTTCAAGTTATACTATATTGCTTGAAAATTGGTAGAATCTACATCTCTTAACTGCTAAGATAGGTCCACGAGCCTGTAAACACTAGAGTATTTGCTTAATTTCAAACACTGGAGTAGTCCCATAGACTTCAGTGAATAAAGTTAAGGGTGAGCATTGTTTGTTTGTAGGACCAGGGTCCTAATTACCAGCAGTATTTAGGTTCTGTAAAGTTATTATCTTTGACTACTAAGGCAACTAATAAAGCTGTTATAAAAGTGTAATAAAAGGCTTTTGTGGTTGGCAGGAGGTAGTCTATCTGATATCCAAGTAACAAGTACTTCTTTGAGAAGTGTGTTTTGGTCAAGAAGTCTGTATTTTAATTCTTTCAAAAATGTCTATTTTTCTGTATATTCAATTTCAGTATTGCCGCCAAGCATCCACACATCAATCCAACTTTAAAATCAGGGCCCAGATTAGTAACTGTGACAAGAATTATGAGAGGAAAAGGAAACTTTGCCTAAAACAGCAAGCTTAGCCAACCTACGAATAATAGAATCAATGAAATATAGAGCTTCAAAGACCATGGGAGGTCAGCAGCTTCAGCCCCTGTGTGAAGGCTGGACCAAGTAAACCTAGACCATCCCTAACAAGTATTTTTCCAACCTGTTCTTAAAAACCTTCAGGGACAGGGATTCCACAATGTCCTTTGGAAGCCTAGTCCAGAACTTAACTATGCTTATAGTAAGAAAGCTTTTTTTCTAATATGTTAACCTAAATCTGCATTTCTGCAGACTAAGTCTATTATTTCTTATCGTACCTTCAGTGGACATGGAAAACAATTGATCTTCTGTTCTTTTTGTAATAGCCTTTAAAATATTTGAAGATAGTTATCAGATCTCCCCCCTCAGTCTTTTCTCAAGATTAAACATACCCAGCTTTGTTTTCAACCTTTCCTTATAAGTCAGGTTTTCTAAACTTATTTTATTTTGTTGTTCTTCTCTGGACTCTCTCCAATTTGTCCACATCTTATCTAAAGTGTGGCCCCAGAATTGGATATAGAACTCCAGATGAGGACTCCTCAGTGCTCAGTAGAGTGGGACAATTACCTCCCATGTCTTACATACAACATTCCTGTTGATACACCTGAGAATGTTGGGTGTTAGAAATTAGAATACTTTTGCAACTGCATCACACTGTTCACTCAGTTCAATTTATGATCCATTATAACCCCCAGATCCTTTTCAGGTGTACTACCATGTGGTAGAATATAAGGGATAGAGCTCACAAGGGCTCTGTGAGCTGTGGCAGAAGGAGCTCAAGCAAGTGTGAGGTAATGAGGGCTAAGTCACAAAAGAGCCTAATGAGGTATGGAGAACAGCTGGAGACCTGACCCAGGAAGGTATAAAGACCTGAGCCAGATGCCAGAGAAGTGGCGATGTGGCTGCAGGATAGAGGTAAGGAGCCTTATATTTGGTGCTAAGATTGCTGAGCCCCTTTGGCATGTGTGTGTGTGTGTGTGTGTGCGTGTGTGTGCGTGCGTGCGTGCGTGCGTGCGGGCGTGCGTGCGCTGGGAATTCTGCACTGTAAATAAAAGAGCACAAAATAAGCATGGTGTCTGATCTGGTGAGCCCCTTTGGGACTCAAGGGAGTAGACACTGGGACAAGAAACGAGTGGAGCAGTGTTCAGCTTACCACATACCATCTAGCCAGTTATTCCTCATTATTTTGTAGTTGTGCCTTTTTATTTTTCCTTGCTCCATGTAGTGCTTTGCACTTGTCTTTACTTAATTTCATCTTTATTTCAAATTGATTCTCCAATTTGTCAATGTTGTTTTGAATTCTAATCCTGACCTACAAAGTATAATGAGCTCATATGTAAGAACTGCTCCCATTTCTCATATCCTGTGTGTTACTATTGCAATCACAGAGCACATACTGTACTGTCAAATATATAGTAATATGTAGGTTATATGTTGGAAAAAATTACAGTAAAGTTTTGCAGTGTTTTCTGATAGGGCATGCAGTGAAATGAAATATATTTCACAAACTGACTTTTCAACCGTTACGTACCCTGAGGGTGACCAGAGAGCAAGGGTGAAAAATCTAGCCAAGGGGTTGGGGATAATAGGTTCCTATATAAGAAAAAGCCCCAAATATCAGGACTGTCCTTATAAAATTGAACCATCTGATCACCCTACATGCCCCCTATTCTGTGACATGCTTTAGTAGAGCAACCAGAAAGTGGCAGGCTTCTCATTTTGTAAAGAAACCTGCCACATGTTACCAAAATATGCAATGCCTTTTTATTTCTAATCATTTCATAGATTCATAGATTTTTAAAGTCAGAAGAAACCAATATTATCTGCCCACTCCTGCAATAGACACCTGACCAATGACTCAATCACAGAAGTCCCCAAATTATGGTTTAAAGACAAGATACAGAGAAACCACCAGCAAGTGACCCATGCCCCATGCTACAGAGGAAGGTGTGAGGGGCGGGGTGTGAGGGGAAACCACACCAGGGCCCCTGCCTATTTGCCCTGGGGAAAAATGCTGTTCTCACACCTCAGATTCTATAAATTCTATTCTGAAAATTTTCTGTTCTCACACACCTAATTCTACAATTGTTAAATAAACTGAAGGAAAATCCTTTATTTTATTTGTAATGTGTTAAAAAGCATAATTAGTCTTTGGGTGAATAATTTTGTTCATATCTGTCACACTTTAAAAAGCTGTAAGTGGGATGTGTAATGACCCATATAAATGAAAATTTCACAAATTAATGAAATATCTCTGAGTGCTGTTCTTTGCATCTCTGAATTAGCTATTGACTACACATCTTAGAAAGCTAATATATGGTATTTATTCCAAACTGGTGGCATATTCTGAACTCATGGGGCTAGATCACTAGCTGGTGTAAATCAGAGTATGGTAGTTCTGTTGACATCAGTGAGCCTATATCAATTTACAACAGCTGAGGATTGGCCTTTGTGAAATATACCTTCATGCTCATTTGTCACAAGCATATGTGGATAGCAAGTGCCTAACACTGAACCTTTTATTCTTTTGACAAAGCAGGACTAAGGTACAATATGTCATAGTATACTGAACCTAAATTCTGTTTCAAGATCCCTATATCCTTTGGCATTTTAATACAACAAATCACAATTCTGAGAGAGCTTCATTTCTGCTTAAAAATGGAGAATTTTACTAAATTGAATATAAAAATGAATAGCAATCAGATCTAGAGTTCTGTTGGTGTTTATTTGAACATTAAATTCAATCTTTATTTTTACTTCCATATTGTCAGTTTTCAGTGTGTTGGGATTTGGGAAGCGACTGACTTTAAAAGGCAGTACTGAGACAAAAGTTAAATGAAATAGAACATTTCCCCTTCTTTATTTTCAGCTTTTTCTCTGGTCTACCTGTTCCTCGTGTAGGTATGTGGTAACTACTCATTTGTGTTTCCTCAATCTGCATATGGAACTGATAATGTGTGCTCAAATTGTATATACGTTGGAGAACCAAAGGATGCTAGGGGACGGCATTGAAGAGAGAGAAACAGGAATTCTTTCCTCATTTTTGCCTTTAATTTGTTTTATGTCCACAGGAAAACAATTAAAAGCAACTAAAGCAATTAACTGCTCTGCCTCAGTGTTCTCAGCGTCAAAAAGGTGGTGATAATGCTTATCTGTTATAAAGTGATTGAAAATACTCAATGTACCAGATGCCTGACCCTGTGCTCTGTTGACTTCAGTTGACGCAGGATCACAGCCTGGGTTGTCTACATCATATTATCAATAAGCACTGACCTGTAGACTTTTTGAGATTTTTGTACAGTAGCAATTTTTTTAAAAAAGTAAATGACCAGGGAACTGTAATGAAATTGTGAGTCTCTAATAGAAATGTACACACTGTCTGTCTCCATGTCTGAAATTCATAGCTTAATATTAATTTACAAATACATTTGCGTAGTGTCTCCAATTTGCTCTTTCAAATTATAGATTGTTTACTTAACAAACTTCATTGCCAGTGAAACTTTTTTTAAAATAGCAGTATATAAAGCAAATTATCCAGCTGTGAAATTGAAAGCACAACAGTTATAGTCGATCTGAATTTTATTTTTACTAGTTCTCACACAGTAATCTGTACTTGCCTTTATACTGCCTCCAACTGAAAAGGGTTATCTAGTCAGAATACATCAGTACATAATAAATGTGCTTCATTTCTTCCACAGTCCTTAGAGCTGCCAGCCAAAATGAATGTTTGTCTCAGCATTGGCATCACTCGTACTTTTGCAGAAACTATTTCATGGTCCACTGGACCCTAAAGGACATTGTTTTTAAAGGCATATTATCAGAAGCATACCATCAGAGTGCATATTGCCATGTATTACTATAATTTAAGGGCAATGGCATTACTCAGATACTTGAAGACACTCAGGTCAAAATGCATTAAAGCTAACCTTTAGGCTTTTCAGCATTTAATTTTTTTATTATATCAAACTAATGAATATAGTTCACCAAAGGTATTTTTCAGTCATTTGATTGTTCCAAGTGAAAAAAGAGGGGAAATCTTTGTAAATATATTAAAAGTTGTATAGTTTCTTCTCTATATGCATGTAAAATCCACTGCTGATAATGGACATTAGATTAGGACATTAATTACCTGTCAAGGTTTTATAGCAAACAATCTCACTTAGTTTGGTTTACAAATGTAGATTTATTGAACGTTCACCACTTGAAATTATACTGTGAAGTAACTGGCTTTCTTTCGAATTCATTATTGAATTGTACAATGTGAATGTCTAGCTCTCCAAGACTAGAAAACTCAACAAAATATTCATTGGTCATATCATTGCTACGTTAAAATTTGTGTGGAGAAAACCTAATTTGATATAGACTGCAATGGTGTTTGTTAGGATAAGATTTTATATGATCCTGACAGCTTAACTTGTCAGATAAATTGCTGTAGATACAGCATATGGGGAAACTCATAAGCAGATGATATTAATGTTACCAAAATATGACACCACAAACTAATAACTATCTTTGAAGCATCTGGACAGAAGGAAAATCTAATTTTGTGTAAAAGATGCACATTAGCAGTAATCATATTGTAATATGACCAACATATTCTTGTCAAAGGGGATTGCATTATGGAATATTAATACAATTGATTAAACATGACATGCTATTCTAAAATAAACCTTTCAGTTTTGACAGTCAAGGCAGATTGATATAGATTAGATTGGTTAAAAAATATCCAAAGTAGAAGAGAGAATTTCCTCTGCCAAATGATTGTCAGGAGGGGTGAATGTACAATATTATAAAAGAGATTAAAATTAAAAATCTAGACTTAAAAATATTATAATTAAAAGGGAACCTAATATGATGCAGGAAAGAAAAACCATGCATATTTTTAAAGAAAAGTCAGTGATCCTGGGTCCATTTAAGAACATTATTCAAGAGGAGGGGAGATGAGGCAACTGGAATCATGAAAGACAGAAAGTAGGACACTTGTGTCTTTACTAGGTCAGAGAGAAACCTTTATATAATAGTGAAGAATGTATGAAGACAAGGGATTTGAAGACAGAGAGAACAGGGTTTATTCTCACCTCAGTGTTATTTACCCAATGTGTTAGAGAAGCTTGGAAGTACATGTGTGTACTGAGTGCAAAATAAGCCCCTTGAAGGATATTTTGTCAATAAACTGGCTAATTAAAAAATAAAATAGTTGTGAGAAATTTTTGCTGAGCTGTGTTTTCCCTACTAGCTGCACATAAACAGGACATATCATCATCCCCACTTATCCTAAGGACAGGCAAGGGAAGGATAAAGCTATATAGGAATATCTCTCCAAACACCAGTATTAATAAATAAACACAAGAGCAGCAGTATTAGAAAAGATCTAAACATTAAAGGCAGCAGGCTGCCTTTCGTGGCTCAGAGGAAGAATAGAGGGAATGGAAGACCTTTGTGGCTGACCTAGGAGTTTACCCAAAGAACAATCATGGGAAGGACTACAATATCAAAAGGACAACTGCGTAGACAGGCAGAATTTCTCCTGGGGACTCTCAAGAAGTACACACTGCAGCTGTCAAATCTGCTGAAAGCACATCACTCTGTGCCATGTGCTGCATTGGCTTCCTCTGAATATCTGGTCAGTTTTAATGTATAGGGTTTTATTTTCAAATTCCTCAATAGCTCAGGCTCAGGCTACCTAAAAGGGTATCTTATCCTTGGGGATCATACCTGTCTTCGTCAGTTACTCAGTGACAGCACAAAGAAAGTAGCACGCTGAAAATCTAGGTCAGCATAAAAGAACTAGAATTTAATATCAAAATACATAACACAGGGTCACCTCTAATGACTGCATTTATTTTCATATTTAATTAATTAAAATTGTTTAAATGAAGCTACTTAGAACTTCCAGGCTGGTGCAGAATCAAGGAACTTTGCCTGAGAATTTATATCCAGCTGTTGGTGGAGTACACAGGGCCTTGATTAGCTTATAATAGAGAATGTCCACAACAACTGTTATAGACTCTTCGGACTCTTTGTAGATTGGACATCTATTCCCCACTGATTGTGTGACATTAGGCTGAAAGCTAGATCTGCAGGGAAAAGAAACAAGATATAAAAGCTGAACTATAGCAGCAATAGGAGAGAGACCTGGGGGAAACATGGGGTTTCTCCACTGGGAGGCCTGAAGAGGAACAGCTGTGGTTATTAAGGTCTCTCTTGAGGAGAAGGAGTTGCCTGACAGTCTTCTACAGTCAGGATGGGTGAGAGAACTATATTTCCTCCTGACTTGTGAAAGGGTGCAGCTTCTGTAGCTGAAGGGTGGAAAGAGTAGCTGTGTTGCCTGGCAAAATCAAGGCAGAATTATTTGCAGTTAATTGTGTGGGATGTGGGAGCATGAAGACAAAGCAGAGGTGGGAGGGGATTTCTTGTATAACCACTTAAATATAATTGGAATATTCATAAACAAGAATATAGGAGAGGAGATTTTATTTAAAAGCAGTGCTAGTCATGTGAAGTGATTATTGTAAAGCCATGGAGAGGAAGAGAAGAAGCATGGTAGTTCTCCTAATGATGCAAGATAAAAAGTTCCCTACCCCCTCCCCAAGGTACAGTAAACTGATAAATATAGATCTGGGCCTGGTCCAGAACCCCAATTCTGACTCTGACTTTGGAAAAGTCCAGATTGAAACACAATGGCCTATGATAATTCCTAATAAAATATCCCATTCTTCATTGCAAGCTAGAGACATTTACTATATGATCAGTACCTGTGTGTGCATTGCATGCACATGTACACACAGAAAATGATGTTAGTAAATAATGAGTATTCAGCCTGCTACTTATTTTGGCAGCCATCTAGCTCTGAATTTTGTGACCTGGCTTGGTTTCGTTTCACTTGCTAAAATATAGTTATTGTATTGGCATAAAATACCTCCCAGTATTAGTCCTTGTGAAGAGAACAAGGTTAGTAAGCGATAGAAAATGTGAGAGAATGTAAGTTAGAGTTCCACTGACCTGGCTTTGTCTTAACAGGACAGAGCATCTGTTCCATGACTCTCCAGTGCTTTGGTGAGAAACACAGCTCATTTTTAGAGCCGGAGACGAGCGTTTAAGGTGAGGGATAGAATACATTTTCTTTTCAGTGCCAAATCATTAATTCAGCAAGGTTCCTTTGTCACAACAAATAGATTCACTTTTAAAGTCAAAGCTTTACATTGAGGATCTGTGCATCTAAAAAGAAGACTGGTTGATGATAGATGAGATCAAGGTTATAGACATCAATCATTCTAAATAATGTGGGCTAGATTGTGACTTGGTCTATACAATCAGGTGATAGAGTAAATTGGAGGAGGAATGCATGTGGACCCATATGAGTCATCAGATTCTATATGCTTGTAGACACTCCCCAGTGGAGGAGAGGTACAAGGATTGGCTTAACACCTTCAATTTGTTGGCTAGTTCAGCTGCACTAATCAACAGGCAATGCATGATTTGCTACTAATATAAACTTGCACCAAATTACAGTCTTGCTCCTGCACTCTACCCATAATCTGAGCACAAAGGAAGCCAGGAGGTAAGAGTGACTTAGAGGCATGTGTCTGTGTCACAGTGCTTGCAGTGGTGATCCCCCAACTCAAAGCTGTGACTAAAATCACAAGCAAGCTTTCGGATTCCAATTATTTTTTTTAATATAGTTTTTTTAATTCTTTAGTCCTTAAAAGTTAAGCTACTAGGGTAAATAATTTAAGAATATCATTTCAGAGAAGAAATAATAACCTAGTAAAATTGCAGCCAATGATTTGCTCATCAATGGAATTTTCACTCCATTTGCACAGTCAAATTGAAGGAATACATAGGACCAGATTTGCCCAGGCACTGAGATAAGATTAAACTGAAAAGTAATTATCATTCAATTGTCTTCACTATCTCTATCTTGTCATTATCTTCCCCTCAATACGCAGACTAATTGGGAAGAATCACAGTCTATGTACAATGGATAAAATCTGGAAATATCCCAGAATCACTATTTTTAAAATTTTAGTGCCAAAGTTAATGGATGGATCCTGCAGCTGAAGATACAGGAGTATAAAGGAATTAAACTAAATAATGTACTCTGTATGTAGACTGAGCACACATATAATATGAAGATAATGGTGTAAAATTTGGAGGAATTAAGCATATGTTACACACGTATTATAGGCTAGGTGATATGCTTCTGCTGAAAACACTGAGGGCTACATTTTGGTGGAAAACTGTACCATATACGATAATTTTTGGTAGCGAGGAAGATGAGAAAAACTTGGCCATCCAACAGGCAGACTAGTGTTGTGGTCTTCCTAATTTATGGATATGTAAAAAGTCATCTGGAATTACTATGTATTTCCATGCATTGATGGAGGTGCCAGGCATCCGCACAAAGTGCCAGACCCACTCAATGGTGCTTTCACTGAGTCCCAGTTGCTATGGCAGCCACACAACTTACCTGGAAACCATACTACAAAGACCTCCCCAATGCAAGTCTCATGCAGTTCCCTCCTTCCACATTTCCATAGGAGAGTGAAGAAGAATGCTGTGCAGAACTATTCTTTAATTTTGCTCCCACCCAAACCCATTGTTATGGCAGCGGGCCTGTTGCAGAGCTCTACACTAGTCCCTCCAGGGCTCTTGAGTGAAGGGCTTAGACATAGAACAGAAGTTCCTTTAATTTAAAGTTGACAGCTTCCGCATTCACTTACTCAGGAAGACCTCTATATGTTTCAAATGTATTATCGCTGGATCTTGCTTGTCAAACTACTCCCTTCCCTCAGAATCCATGGAACCCTGATTATGTGGCATTTCTGTGGAGGGACTTCCCCAGGAGTGGAAAGAGGGGGATAACACCACATTGTTTTGGTCAGCTTCCTTTGTCAGTTTTGACTCAGGTAGGCAGGGTTTTTACACCTTTAATTTAAGCCATGAGAAATATTAGAGGTATCTTTGGTATATAGCAGTATAAAATAGATATAGTAACAAATTAGAGGCTGTGTCTATGAATGCATACCTGAGCTAGCAGTGATAGTAAACAGATAATTGTGCTACAAAAGCACAGACCTCTAGCACTTGACTAAAGAAAAATCTCTATTGTATGTTAGCAGTATATGACCTAGAATACACAGTTCAACAGATCTGACCTTCCCCAGCATACAAATCAGCCATGTCACTATATACTCCCATTTTTAATATTACTCCTAGTATGTGGAGGGAAATTTATTTATGTAGCATTATTAGGCAAGACTACTGAAATCTGACAAATCTCTCTTCACAAATCCTGTTTTACAAATTTAGATTAGCTCTGAGTGGAGGGACTTAGAACACTCAGTATAGACAAAATCAGAGTATTATAAATGTGAGCGAGCAGTGGTAGGAGGCACTTTCAAAACTTTCCTTGATGATTGGGTATATGGAAGGATGAGGAAGATTGTAGTATTCTCATGAAATTTTAACTTTGATCTTCCATTGCTAACTGTTGGAAGAGGAATATTACTGTTATGGGATTTCATTATCACTGAGGGGCTGATTTTTGGAATTTGGGAAAGAAACAAAAGCCCCAATTATCACTTTAAAACAGTGCTGTCCCTAAAGTTTTATTAGACTGGGTATGTGTCTATACTACTAGATCTGTGGGGATCAATACAGCAGACTTGACTTGACTGAGTGGGCTGTGAAGACTTAGAAGTTCTCTCTGGTTGAAACTATTAATCCCCCTCCCCAAAAAGAGTAAGGCTGCATCTTCTGGAGGTCATCTCCCATCAGTGCAGCGCAGTAAAGATGCCACATTATGGCAATGTAAGTAAGTAAATCAACAGGAGAAACACAAGTTACAATACATAGCTTGCGTATCTCCCATTGACCACCACTAACAGTGTAGACCAGACCTGAGGTATAGAGCGATTTTTAGTTTGGTGCCCAGTCTGATTTTTCCATTCTACAGTAGATATAACTCATGATGGGACTGGTACAGAAAGTTTGAATCTCTGGATCTGAGTTTCATGAAATTTTAACGGTGTTCAGATACAGAGTTTGGTAGAGCCCATCTCTATTTACAACTAAAATACATTCTTTAACTACAGTTTATGCACCAGTCCCCTCCTTTTCATTATAGTGTTTTCAGTTATAAATCCAAATTAATATAATATCTAAATTCTAAGCCTATCTATAAATTCTGCATGTGATATGCATTATATAAGATGACATTTGTTGGTCTGATTCAGATAAAATTTAATTAAACGTTGATATACCAGAAAACAGACATTGCTGAAGTTGTATTATGTTACATAGAAGCATTTAATACTGGAAGGGCCCACATATAAATAAAGAGAGAAGAAGCAGGATCAAATATCATTTTCTCAGTGCAAGGAATTAGTTAGAATACCATATATTGAAAATGATGCAAAACTGAGGTTTTTTTAATAGTAGTCTAACATCATAGCACAGAATAATTAAGGTAATGCTTCACCAGTAGACCAGATGAACTGACCTGACAAAGCAATGGTAAGGTTAATGCACAGGTGAGACTACTGAGTTAATATAGGTAATACTATGAATAAATATATCCAAAGGAATGTTTACTTTGAGTGGTATTCAATTAACATAATAAACTCACATGGCTCAAAGACTCTTTAAAATAATCTTGGTAGATTTACGTTATATTAAATTATTACTTGATTTATTTTGCTGCCACTACAGAAATAGAGTACGGTAAAGTTTGAAACTAATCAAACACAGCTGCAGATGACTGACAGATTTATTTGTTTTAACTGTAGCTTGTACAATGCCATTCTTTAGGTATTTTCACTAGATATTATTACATTATTTTAGGTCAAGAAATTAATTAATTATCCTAAACTAGGTGTGATTGTACAAAGAGCATCAACTTCTAGGGTTTGATTTACCAAGTACTTTAGCAAATGCACAACTTGAAGCATCGGTGTGACATGGGACTAATCTCATGATTAAATTATACATTACTTTAAGCGTTTTGCTGGACCAAATAGAAGGCTATCAAACTTGATTTTCATAAAATCTCCACTAGCAAAAAGCTATGACTCCAAGAATCATTTTTGGAAATTATTATACCACTGAGTCATGTTGAGTTTGACGTGCAAAGGAATACGGTTCTACATATATGTGATACTTCTTTAATCTTCTTTCTGAAACAATACATTCAGGTCTAATCCAACGCCTTTTAAAGTAAATGGAAATTGCCCATTATCTTCAGAGGAAGCTGTATCAAGTCCATAGTTATATTTATGAATTTAATTGCTAGGTTTTAGTTAAGAATGATTTATTTTTTTCTTCCATGGGATATAGTGCTTTTCAAAATAGCTAGAAAAATAATGAGCTTGACTATAAAATAATAGTATATGAAATAGGTGTAATTAATAAACAGATTCATAAATTATGTAACATCCTAATTGTATGTGGTATGTTTGTAATTTTTTTTTCTCAGGGCACATGTATTTAAAATGATTTGCTTAAGTATACCTGAAAATGTACTTAGTGTCATTATGGGAAAGTTAATAGTTAATAGCCAAGTTTCCCCGAATATCTTCTATCCTTCAAAATTGTCTTTGGTACAAAGTTGTCTCTGAAATAGAAAAAAGATTACTTACTTTTCATAGCTGGTGCTCTTTGAGATGTGTTGCATATGTCCATTATGTGACCCGCCCTCCTTCTGCAACGTATTGAATCTACATGAGATTCTACATACTGGATTCTTGTGACAAGGGAATGAGGGAGAAGTAGGGTAACTCCACTCTTTATACCTTTGCTTTAGTGCACAAGGAGCTCTTTGATGGGAGAAGCCACCCCTCTGAGTACCATTAGGGAAAACTCTCCGGCATCGGTGGATGAACCTATACTGTAATAGACATATGAAGTATATCTCAAAGAACGGCAGTTGAGAAAGGTAGATTATCATTCTGTATCATATGTTTGGAATTATTGTCAGCAACTTTGAGATCCCCATCATAATTGTACAGTATGGGTTTAATTAATTTAATCAGGACTGGTCAGCAAATTACAGAGATTAAGGGTGCAATAGTCCATCACTGGTATACCCACTTATTAGTATGATTGATCATGTCTTATTATAGTAGTGTCTAAGAATCAACCAAGAATGGGCCCCATTCTCTTAGGTATTGTACAGACATAGAGATGGTTACTGCCCCGAAGGGATTTCAGTCTAAATAGGACAGACTGAGGAAAAGGATACGCCCAGGAAGAGTGAAGAATGTAATGGGAGCGAAGAGCAAGTCAATTCCATTAGAGGAAGGGAGCAGTGAGTTAGAAAGGTAGAAGTTAAATTGAAAGGAAAGTGAATGCAAGGTGGGGGGACAATGTGGATGAAACTGAGGTGAAGAGGCTGAAGGATGAAGTGGGAGGTTTTGCTTAAAAATTGAACAGCTACAGTTGTTTGAAAATGTTTACTGTGAAGTCAACTGGAGTTTTGACATTAACTGGATCAGGCCCCATCAGTAAGACATGGAACTACTTAGGGATCATCTGAGTAACAATGTTTTATACCCCCAGTTTGACTGCGTAGATAAAGAAAATCGGTCCATCCCTCTTTTTGTTCCAATTTGGAACTAAAGGAAATTTGATGATGTTGGAATTCAGTTCTGCTTTTCAGCACTGTTAGAGACAGAGAAGGTGTGCTTGGGACATTGAGGGACAGCTCTAGACATGGAATTGGCAAAGGCACAGGTTAAATAAGGATCATAGATTGATCAAGCAGAAGTGGGGAAAGGGGCATAACACAACTAAGGGAATGTCAAGAAAGACAGGTATGTCCAGGAAATCCATAGGATTGTTTTTGGTTCTGCATACACAGAGTTAGGCCTTTTACATAGGGAAGACCCCTACCCAAACAGATATCCATTTGCTGCTATACTGAGGAAGGTGTTGGCTGACTTGGGGCACAAACTAGAAAACTTTGATATGCATTCCTTCAGGATTGGGGCAGCAACATCTGCAACTTTGGAAATATTTGATCCTCAGAATAATTCAGGCTACTGAATCTGGATACTGGAAAACTATGCCCTATATTGGCCCTGTAGTGTGAATTGTCAGGGCAGGTATATAATGTCAGGTAAAAGTTTTCTGATTGTAATTTTCAGGAGACATCTGAAACAAGGTGGATGTCTGGATTTGCAGGCAATTGATAATGAACTGAGCCCACAAGAGAACTGGTGAACAGCAAATGGAATATGACTGGGTTGGCAAGTTTTAATTAATCTTCAATGGTTTGGGAGCAAAGGCGTGATGTGGGAGAAGCCTTTCTTGTGCTCCTTGATGAACAGATCACATCCATCTAACATATTAGCCTTCACTTCAGGGGATTATGGATGTGAGATTTGTTTGAGAGTCCTGGGGTGAGTTTGACAGTCAGGTTTTGGCAGGAATGTGGGTTGGATTGCCTAGGCACTGTATGCAGTTCGGTCTCACAAGGCAGGTAGGATGTGGACATGATTGAGGGTAGGTATGTTGCCCTGTTTGCATGGATCAGGCCTGGAGGAATGAGAACTGATAGTAGTGGTGATCACACACAGAAAAATCAGGATGAGGTTCCTGATTATTACCGAGAAGCTGGGCATTTTATAGGACACAGGGACCAATATGTAGCTGGGACAGTTTAGAGACTATGTTGGTGGAAGGCAGATACATAGGCTGGAGTCGGTGCCAAGCTATTTCACTGGTATCCCCCCTCTGCAGTGTCCAGAGTGAGTGAGAGAGTCAAAGGGAGCAACTCTGAGATGTAAACTTGAAACCCAGAAGATAACTGATAAAGACAGTTTGCCTGGTGGAGGAGGGGATGACATTAAATCTTCCCAGAGGTACCTCCCTTTCACACATACTTTCATTCACCCTTCTGGGGGCAAGGCATGAGAGGAGTCAGAGGTGGGATGAATTGAGATTAGGCTGAAGAGACAATCCTGAATATTGACTATTTGTCATAGATTATAGAAGCTATTTAATACTGAATTGGACCCAAATAAATGCCTGGTATTTTGGGATGGGTGTGTGGGAGGTTAGCCTCCCTCACTACAACTATTAAAGTTAAAAGTTGATAAAATTGCAAACTTCTGCTCAAAAATGTATCCCGATATCTGTGTTCCAGTTTCCTGTGCATCCCTGTCAATTAGCAAGTTTAAAAATGGATAGAAAAAAAGTCTATATGAATGTCTCCCATTAAGGCCCATTATGTTCCCTTACTCATGATAAGGGGCATCTTGTTTCTCAGTCTGCCCCATTGACTTAAATCAGAAGTACCTGCAGACCAAGGTACTATTCAGTGTGAGTAATGATGGCCAACTGTTGCCTTTGTGGATATACAGTATTTACTTGCAGTGATGTACAAAGGAGCTTAGATGGGAGAAGGTATTTCCTATAAATAACAAAACAGAGGAATAAAGGTAAGGTTAAGTAAAAAGCATTTAATTCACTAGTAGGATAAAAAAATATAATATTCTGCATATCAGAGCAGCCCGTGTAGACGTTGTTACTGATGTCATCAATTTTTATACTGAAACCATAGTGTACTTTAAATACAGATAAACTAGATAGATACATTTGCTGAACAGGCATTTGGTTCATCCTTTTTTTTTTTTTTTTTTTTTTTTTGGTAGTGAATACATATCCATCCCCTCAATGTCTTTAACATTTTTGCCACGTTCCTACACACAGTGACAATGCAGATGGCTATACTTATTATTCTTGTATTGCCAAAACAGCACCTGTCTTTTTTAATGATGTATTGTCTTGCTTTAATAGTGGTTAATCTAATGATGGAATAACTCGCTGGAGGTCACAGGGACCATTTTCTGTATTTCTAGCCTGCAGGCAGAATCTCAGAGTGAATGATGTCTTGAGGGTTTTTTTCTGTGCAAAATGTGTGTGCACATTTATTGTAATATGAATTATAGCTATAGCCTAAATATGTTAATATGAAGTCATAGCTACAACTCTAAACAGAGCAATTCTCCAGAAAGCCACTCTACCTTTCTTGTGTTCTTCTCCAGTTAAACTACATGGGAAAGAAATCTTTTCATTAATTCTTAGACACAAAAAGAAGTGTCCCTGATTTTGAAATTGGAATATCTCATATGACTGGGAAAGGAAAGCGCTGATTTTTCATAAAATCTCTCTGTGGATTTGGTTAACAGCTACTGACAACTTTTAATGTGTAAGCTAAATTTCTGTATAAATGAAACATCATTACACCAAAGTGTGACTGCACTATTTCAAAATGAATCTCTACATAACCACAGTGTACTTTAAATACAGATAAACTAGGTAGACACATCTGCTGAACAGACATTTGGTTCATCCTTTTTTTTTTTTTTTTTTATAGTGAATACATATTCATCCCCTCAATGTCTGTAACATTTTTGCCACCTTCCTACACACACAGTGACAATGCAGAGGGCTATACTTACTATTCTTGTATTGCCAAAACAGCACTTGCCTTTTTTGAGAAAAAGAAAAGGAGAAAAAAAAAACCCAGTGATTAATGCACTTCACGTAAACTACCCCAAAGATGCACCTAGTAAAATAGAAGAAAAATGGTACATTTAATTCCTGCTGCTATGGTTTTTTCTCCTGCTTGCCTGCTTACTTGCCCTGAATAATGTAGTGTGCTTCTTGCGTAGGCTGATTTTGAAGTGGTCCCTCTCCTTCCTCCAGTTTGGCTATTTTTCATTTGGTCGTTCCATCTCCTCGTGGTTTTAGGGCTTATATTTTAAAGCATTCAGTTGTACATGAAAAATGCTTTTGCACTGTGCACTTAACATATTTAAAAATTAGTCTAGTAGTTTTTATTTGAGGCTCTTGCTGCTCTGGATAAGACTGCATTGTGCTATTCCCTTTGAAGTGTTTAGTTTATGTCTCCGCTGATTTCCAGTCACTTGCTAGCTTCAGAGTGAAGTCTCTATTTGCTCACATTTCAGACTCAGATTAACTACAGCAGTTTGCTGATTTACCTGCTGGTTCGTTATGCCACAAGCCAATAGATCAGAAAGGATATTTCTCCAGGAGAGATTCACTATGAATAAGGTTGGACTTTGAATGTGCAGTACTGCCTGCTTGCTTTGGAAAACCAGAAGTTTGCATGAGAAGTTGGAGAAACTGATTAAAGGCATCTAACAAAAATGGGGAGGTGGGGGTGGCAGATATAATTTACTGATAAAACTATTGGCATCTTTAATGTAACTCCCTTAATTAAGTAAGCACTGCAACAGACAAGGTCATTTCTTTGTGGAAGTATTGCAGTTTTATCAGTCCATTAAATCTTCCCTGATAAATTTTCAGGTACCTTTTTCAAAAGTCTCTTAAAACTACTAAGTATAAACATCAGCATTAATTAATAGCATACTGTTTGTTATATTCAGTGTAGAATGTTGTATGGATTTTGGCAGTATGTTATACTACAACAAAGGTGGAATATACTATTGGTACTGCCAAGCAAGTAGCAGATATCAGGGTCTTGGAGGTCAGTTCCCCATTAGTGGAAAAGTTAGTGAGGCAAAGACTGGAGATTTGTTTTAGTGCAACTTGTTTTAGTTATACACCAGCCTTTGAACAGAAGTGGTCACAAAGCAATAGTGAGGCCAATGCCTCTTTTTCTGGAATCTCACCCCAAATACCAATGACTCGTTCCCAGAAAACAACTCTGCCCTCATATTAACTGTAGTCATAAAGATTAAGGCAGAGAGCAAATCTGCTTTCTTGTTTGCTGTGTCTTTCTCCTAAAGTTCTGCATCCATAAAACTAAATAATATTTCTTCAAAGGCTACTCACTGTTTTTACATTTAGAAGGAGAACTGATAAGAATATGTATAACAGTGCCACCTGATAATTCTTGCCATAATAAAGCAATTATCACAGGTAATCAGGCCTTCAGTTTCAGAATTTTTCCTCTCATTTTATAGAAGTCTCTGGCTGGATGTAGGACTCTTGATAAGTAAGTGGGCCAACCATGCATTATCGACTTAGATACACCTTACAGTTGTTTGTCACATTCATGGCTATTTTACCCGCATCCTTCAATCATCTTTATGCATGTTTATCTTTATGTACCATGAGTAGTCTCACTGAATATAGTCATTGACGTAACTCGAAGAACCTCTCGTACCCTTTTAGCAATTTTCAGAATAATTTTATAATAAGGAATACATTCTCATGGATAAATTGTGAATAGGATATAAAAGGTAAACTAATCAATTTATTTAGTCAATTGTAAGTTCAAATTTAGCTACCCTCTCTCCCATCTGTCAGGTACTAGGTCCAGGCTATTGTCTCATCCCAGGTCTTTCCTCTGGGTTGTTAGACACACACTCTGTCTCAGGTGGTGGTCTCAGCAAACGCTTATTTAATAAGGATGCTCACATCCAGATTATTTCCCCTATAATCAACCCAGCTGTAAAGCAAAACCTTTTGCACTGAAACTTTAAACTTTAAATAATCTATTTTTGTTGGGAAAGAATAAAGTTGTAATTCATCTGAGATTTACTGGAATATGTTCTTATATCTTTAATTGGATTCATATGTCAGAATATTTTAAGTTCTCTTACAATCAATGAGAATCACAACAATAGGTTTTAAGTCCCTCTAGCATTCTGTTCAAGACAGGAACATGCTTCATGTACTGTATGTGGCTGCTTTAACACCCAGGAAAATCTTTGGATGAGACCTTGAATGGTCAGAAAAATCAAAAAGAAGACCATTTGAAAATCTGAAGTAGTTTAAGGTGTGATCTTTTACAAATTGCAGAATAATACATTGCTTACGTTGGTATTCCCATGACAAAGTCTGTAATATGGTTGTAAAATAATCTTTTTTTAGTTCACATATGTTTATGCATTCCTAAATCTGTTGGGACGCCAGGTTGAATCTGACAGAAGAGAGGGAGGAGAAGCCCTCCGTAAACAGATTATATATTCAATTAACATGGTATTAAAGTGCACTTTTAAAGAGAGAGAGAGAAGTGAGAAAGTCAGTTGAGACATAGTGAACTTCAAAAACAGCTTGATTTTTTTTCAAGTGGAATGTAAAGGTCCCCATGCACCCTGGAGAACAGGAATGACTGAGAGCTCTGAAACACATTTTGCTGATAGGAGGAATAGCATCTACATGGGAAGAACTTCCTCCTTGCCACATGGAGACTGATGGAGAAGAGCACATCTGCCCTGACTATCTCACTCCTTAGAGACCCCCAACACCAGTAAAGACTGGTGTGTGGATGTGTTCATTTTGGTTTTTGTTCTGCTTTTTTTTTTTAACCTGGAGGGTAACGCTTAACCTATTCAAGCTCCTCTCACTCTTCTCATGACTATTCCACTGAGCCCTTTTCTGACCTGCCCCCTTCTCAGAAGTTAATGTTGACATCATAACTTGCCCTACTGAGTCCTTGCATTCCCTGAACATGTCCCCCATTGTGCCTTGTCGTGGGACACGAGAGTAAAATTCCTTGGGTCAAATCTGAGAGAATGGCATTGCAATTTGGCAAACGGGGTTACAGCTCTGATCAGGTTTGGTTTTGTAGGTTTTACTCCCCCCCCCCCCACCTCCCCAGAGGACTGGAGCTTTCTGATATGGAGGTCCTGGACAAGTACACTGACTTCACGTTGATTAATACAGGACTGACCCTTAGACTCCTTCCCTTCAATGTCTCCTCTCCCATCACTTTTCTTTCCATTCAGTTTACCCCATCCTAACTAAACACAGTAACAACACCTGTGTAGGGCACAGACATAATCTGCCTCTACTCAATTGACTATCATGGCACCCGTGTGATTTGGGACATATTATTATAGGTGTGTTTAAGAGTCCCAGCCATCAAAGACTTACAGCTGTGTTTAACCACACATATGAGTAGTATAGATTATTTGTGGGAGTAGTTACATGGTGACCTACTGAAAAGTTTGAAGGACTGAAGCCTAAACTTTTTAAAAAATTTCAATAATCTACTTAAATTTACTGTGGAAATATAAATAGCTGTGAAGTAGACATCTATTTAAAATTGAAGTGATACCCCAATACAGCTTTATATTAATATTGTTTTATAATTTTATATAAATAAAATACAAAAATTGATTACATATTGAAAATATGAAAAGGACTTTTTTAAAAGGCGTAATAGTTTAATTGAGATCTCTATAATGAGGTTACTTTGACACTTCATAGTAAATGGGTTTAAATTAATCCTAAATTGCAATAAACATCCTAATGAATTAAGATTTAAATTAAAAAATGGAGGAAGCAATCTTGAAAGTCACCATTAATGTAGTCTGTATCATCTCAGGGTGTCTTTTATGTGAACACATTACAATAAAAGTTCTTATATCTGGTTTCACTGTGTGAGATTTCACCTTGAATTTATTTAGTATCAATTTCTCATGTAAAAAGACTATAATGAGATTCCCTCCACCTCACTCTTAATTTTACTGCTATAACCATATTGACACCAAATGCAATGTCACCAATGATGGTTGCTATTGGATTCATAACCCGTGAGTCTTGATGCCTAGGGTTAATCCAGTTACATTGTATGTGGGCTAATAAAAGTAACTTTAGCTACTACTACACACACACACACAAATCCCATTGCAATTGGTTCTTATAATGAAATAGATCATGCATGGAAGACTTTGAAATTTTGTGCTAAAGCAATAGCTGTTTCTGTCAGGTACCAGTAACTTTGTTTGACAGTCATAAAGCTGCTATTTTGTCTTCATTTGGGACAACATTGCTCCAGAGGCTAGAAAAAATGATAATGAACTGAAACAGCTAGCAGTTCAAAATACTTTTAAAACCAAATATTGAAGTGATTAAAATAGCAGGTTAAAAAACATGAGAGAAATCAGGTCTCTTTGCTTGCAAGACCGCTCCTTAGTTCTCATGAGACTGATTCATTGCACAGACCAGTACCTCTGCTCCTGATTTGATCTCCTGTAGGGAAAGCTCATTTTCCTTTGTTTCTAGATAATTGGATAATGCTTGTTGATACTAACAGACACTGTATCTAATTCAGGGTTTTTTGTTTTGTGTTCTTTTAAATAAATCAAAGTTTATTAGGGGAAAGAAAGGCAAAATAACTAAGAATTATCTTAGCCTTTAAAACCTTCCTTGCAGAAGCATTGCTTGTCCTCCAGCTTCATACACTTGAAATAACAGGTTTTTAATTAACAACTGACTGGGCCTATCAGAGTAGTAAGTAGGGCTACTTGCGTTTTTTTTTTCTTTTGGGGACACTTTTTTTTCCCCCTGGAAGGGAATGGGTTTTTTTCTAAGTTGGGAATTTTCATGCTTTTTTAAAAAAATCCATTTTGTTGATGAAAATAGAAAATGAAGAAAACACTTGGTCATTTATTTTCCCTTTTTCATCTTCTTTTCCTTTTCACACTGAAAACTCGAAGAAAAAATGAGGCAAAAGGAAAGAAGAGGGAAAAGTTGGAGAAAGGAAATAAAAAGAAAGGAAAAAACAAGTCAAAACATTGAAAATTTTGGAATTGAAAAATGTCTATAAAAATTCTTAGGGGAAAAAAAATCCTATAAAAGAAAAAGCCTAAGCCTAAATTCAGAAATTCCATTTGAATCAGTAAAACTTCACATGGAGAAAGGAACTACTTTTCTTGAGTAAAGCTGTCCAGATCTGATCCTGAGTGATTAAAACAAAATGGTTAGTAGCTTCCAGAGCTGGTATCTCATCATCATATAAATGAAAGATCACTTTTATCTGTGAAATGTTTCTTGTAACTTACCATTTAACTTCCCAGTGTTGTAAAGGGTAAAAGCACAGAGTTAGCTAGAGAATGATGGTCATGTAAGCTATTTCAGAAATGAATAATAAACTAAATTATCTTTACTTAAAAGTTCATTGAAAGCTTCTTTTTTAAGCATTACAAGGGAAAAATAGCATTTTGAACAGGTTATAGTTACTCACACTACCTGTCGTCTAACAATGCTTCACTGAGCTGATATGAATTGATCTTATGTTATAAATGCTAGCCTCTTAAAGGAGTTAGCCTTCAAGCTAGCTCGAAGCCAGAACTTAGAGTCCCAGATACCAAGGCGAGAAGTGTCCACTCTGATAATCCAGTTTGGCTTCCTGTATAACGAAGGCCATGGACCTTCCCCAAAATAATTCCTATACCATATATTTTAGAAAAGCATCCTATCTTGATTTTAAAATTTTCAATGATAGAGAATACCCACAACCCATGGTAAATTGTTCCAATGATTAATTGCTCTCATTGTTAAAAAGGTATGTCTTATTTTCAGTCTGAATTTGTCTAGCTTCAGCTTCCAACTATTGAATAGTGTTGTCTTTCTCTGCTAGACTGAAGAGCCCATTATCAAATATTTGTTCCCCATGTAGATGCTTGTAGACCGCTTCATGTTTGAAAAGATTTGCTGGTACGGCTATACTAGCAAACTCTTCCAGTGTAGACATAACTTCTATCAGCAAAAAATTTGCTTTTATAGTACATCTTATACCAGTTCTCTAAATGAAATAAGCTATATTGCCCAAAACACTTTTTGATGGCAAAATGGTCTATACAAGAGCTTTTGGCAGCATAGAAATGTTTTTGTTTTTTTTAAATGCATATTTAGCTGACATTACTATATTGGCAAAATTTTCTAGTGCAGACCTGGCCTAATGCATGGCTACCTTCAGTGGGACTGCTAGTGTGAACAAACCCAATAGGATTTGACTTCTTATATTAAACTGTAATTTTCTAAGTCCAAAAAGATTTACTGGATCCTTTTTTAAAAATTCTTTCTTCGTGTAACTCCATGAAGCCAGCACCCTGACAATGGTTCATCTCTTCATCCCAGTGAGATATTTGCTTCCAGAACTAGCCTTTTTCCTATGGTTATACTTGCTGGAAAAAAAAAAATCAGTGCTGGGGTAAATAGATTATACGATATCAGCCACAGGGTCAGTAATTTCATCAATGATTCCCCTAAATGACTGACTTCCTTGTTTTTCATGTGTCATCAAAGCTGAATTTGAAACTGAGTATGGAAAGTGAAGGTCAGTCTCCCTGCCACTATTTTAAGTTGGTGGGTAAAACCTTTTATAATCTATCATTCTTTTTCATCTTCATTTATAAAGCATGTGCATTTGTGTGCGCAGTTGCTTTAAATCCAAGGAACTTCTTTAAAGACATTAAAATGACAAAAGTGAACCATAATAAATAAATCTACTTGGACAATGCTGCATATGAAACTAGTATATTTGCTTCATCAGGAAATACTGACAGAAAATCTGTCAACAGGATTAAAAAAATTCTTAATAACCTTGTCGTGGTTTAGTGGAAATAGCCACAGATGAAGGGGCTATAGGTTGACAAATTTATTGCAGAAATCGTGCCAAATTCCATCTTGTTCATACAGCATTGGCTATGTGGGGAGGGAATGTGCAGAAAGTGTGATCATAGCCAAAGCTGATACAGAATTGGGCAAGCTAGTCAGTGGCAAAGGAGAAGAAGTGTGTTTCAGCTTCATTAGATAATGTGGGGTCATGGAATTCCGAATGACACATTCTCTTAGTTTTTTCCTACCTTGCTCATCACTCAGCAGAAAATGTTTTAACAGATGTAATGCTCTGATCTCCTAACTGTGGATTTCCTCATTACGTATATTTACCATGTTAGACCCAGAGGCAGCAGATACCAGATTCAACCCTGATGAAGAAGTTGTGGACAAGAAGGTTGAGTTGGGTGACTACGTGGAGTAGAGGATCAGATCATTTGCTGACTTGGAGAACCAGCACCTCTTCTCACCCCCAAGGGTTTAAGCCAGTCCCAGCCCTCCAGTTTTGGTGTGCAGGATGCAGGAGAGGGGAGATCAGGTAAATTGGGGGTGTTTGGGGGGGGGGGTTGAGCTGTTGCAGCTTGGTTACATGAGGAACAGCTGTCTCGTTGTTTGCTTTATAGAGATGGTTGAAGGGATAGACACACACAATAGTATCTGTGTTTGCGTGTACTTCCCCTTCCTCTGTTCAGCTAGGCAGTACAGAGGAAAAGTGTGTTAATGTATACTAATATTTCATGGGAATCCTCCAGAGAAATCTCTAGGAAACTTTCCTGGAGATCTTTGCCAATCATCTGCTGGAGATTCTCTGGCCAAGCTGTTTTGTTTCCTCCCCCAATGAAGGGAACTTTTTGTGCCAATCAGCAATCACTTGTGTACGGACAAAAGTGGGGGACACATGAGAAGGATAGGGACCCAGTTTGAACTGATGGACCGCTCACACTGTCAATGTTAGAGCACTAACTGTGGACGTGCTTCAGTGACACAAGTGCTGTGTGGACAGACACAAGCATAGTAATTACTGCATTTTTTTGTTCATCACTGTAACTTGCATTGACAAAACTTTCTAGTGAAGACCGGGCCTAAGACACATGCTTTACATTACAGCCTTAGATAGAGGCAGAGCCTCACTTGTTGTAAATTGTCGTAGCTCCTTTGACATAAATAGAACTGTGACAATTTATGCTACCTGAGTAGTCCCTTTGAAATCAGTGGAATTACACACAGGCTGATAATGTCAGAGTCCCTTAAGGGATTTGGGTAGTCAATTCTCATTACAATTAGGAAAATTTAAACTGACCATCATCATAAGAATGAAAAAGCCTCGAAAAGGAAATAAATGGTGGAAACTTTCACTAGGGACTTTAAAATTAGACTTGTCATCACATTAAGAAAGGTACTATTAAGTATTCATGCTGCTCTGTCAAGGGTATGAATATGGCCCTTAACTTTACATGAGTCGTCCCATAGAACTGTCTCTTAAATCCATCCAGAAATTGCAACTAGTGCAGAATTCTTTTTTGTTAAGCTGTGTTTTTGAAAGCACATTAAATCGGTACTCTGTGACATTAATGTTATCCCATACCACATTGTAATACCCTAATATATTACTTCTATTCTTGGTGTTTAAACCATACAAATATAGGTAGACTTTTGCCATATTCCTTCTTAGTCATTTCTTTGCCTAGATGTGCATTTGTGACTGTTTCCTTAGAAATCTATTGCTTCAGGCTGCCTAATAATTTATGTTGCCCTGCTTTGAATTCCCTCCAATTTGTTGATGCTTAATCTACTGGTTCTCATTTCTGAGCAACTCATAACCTTATTCTAGTTTGGGTCATGAGAGAGAGGGAGAGACTATTGTTTCCTTGCTCTGTGGAGATGTCTCTGCATGTAGTCCAAAACTGTGTCACCCTTATTCGCTACCAGTTTTACATACCAACTTGTCTAAACTGTATTTACATTCTGGAATAGATTTCCAAAGAGGTTGTTGTCCATCACTGGAGGGTTTTAAGAACAGGTTTCAAAAACATCTCACAGAAATAGCCTGGTTTATTTGGTCGTGCCTCAGTTTAGGGGGCTGGAACTGATGACTTCTTGAGGTTCCTTTCAGCGCTACATTTCTGAAACTTCAGGATTCTTTGTTTCTATGTGAGTAATCTCATTGGTTTCCATCTCTATTTAGTTACAAATGTGTATAGGTGTTGGCTGGATGAAGGCCTAAGGTACATATTCTGGCCTTGCATGAGGACCGAGTAATCTAATTTGCCTTTTTTTCTTTTTACTGCTATGATCCTTCTATCAACATTTCATTAGAAGAGTGCTATGTTCTCAAATGAACCAGAATTATATACTCTTATTGCTTTTGCAAATGGATGTGAATGTGTTTTATAGCTGTAACATTTTAAATGTTTCATTAGTAATGATTATTATGTAATTAACAAGGTTGGTATGTGTACTCTCACTCTATGTAGAAGCCCAGTGTGTGTCTGTGGGTAAAGAAGAATACAAGAAAGGGCAACCATATCTGTGGTGAGAATGGTTGGAAGAAAGAGAGACAGGTAGAAGACAGAGCATTAACACTGATTGTTTATTAACCATGGTTTAAGATAATATCATGCGAAAGGTGAAAGTGTTTTCTTCAGGAAAAAGGGTTGATCTGCAGCAAAATATCAGTAGATTAAAATAAAAAGGTATCTTTTATGAATATCTTTTGGCAACTTGGGATACCTTTCTTTAAATGGAGCTCTACCAGCTAAATTTAGTTGTGATTTTTACATTTTTATAAATCGTGTGAGTTCCCTAAGGGGACATTGTCTCTTTTCAATGATTTATATAGTCTGAATTATAGGGGATGATAAGCATTTGCAGCTCAACAGTGTAGTTAATGCTCAGCCCCTACGGTAACAGAGCAATGAAGCATTTACTACTCAGTGGTAGTTCTGCAACAGTCAGTAGCACTGTGACTCTTTTGTAGTAAATTTACATCAGTACGTTTTGTCCTCAGCAACTTGTACATTCACTCTATGTACCGTATAGCTATTATGGGAAATTTCCATCCTTTTTTGGTGGAAAGATGAAAAAAATTACTATTGTATCAGAATCAGAAATCACAGATGGTGTAACATCAGAATAACCCTGCTTCTTTTACTCTCCTCCTTCCCCAAACAATATCAAAAGAATACTCTTCACAGAAAGATTCTTCACTGACAATTTCTAATTTCAAGAGGTAGATCCTGCCTCAGTCACTGCAGTTGCAGGTGATACTGTACTAGTAGAATCAACAATGTTCTGCTGCAGAAGGCTTGGAGAAGGGTTTTGGGGAACTCAATCATGGTGCATTCACCCCAGTGTGGCTTGGAGCCCTGTTATATTAGGACTCCTTGCACAGCACTACACAAAGAATGAGATGGTATCAGAGATACCACAGCTGCCCAAATCTTCTGTCTTTTGTTTATAGAAGGAGTATGCAAGATCCACAGAGGGCTGTGGACTTCATTTAGACCAGCAGCAGCTTCATGTTGCAGCCTGATTAGCAATAAAAGAGATGATTATTAGGTACATTTTTTTTCTGATATGCCACAGGAAATGAGGTAGATCACATTGTGCTGACTAACTCCAGATCAGAAGAATTTGTAGGAAAAATTTACAAATCTGTTTATCAAATACTTCATCCCTAATAGAAGATGTGGAGTGGGGGCAGATAAATGAGATCAGGAAGTTGAAGTACTAATGAAAGATGTGATAGCTCACCTCAGGCTATTTGGAAAATATTCCAAGCAACTCCATGCCATGAATATTATAAAAAGGGACATTGTGAAGCTCCAAGGAAGGCAGAGGGCATATACCGTGAAAAACACCAAAGGAAGAGGGGTGTACATGATAGACTTGTATTAGAGTTGCTGACATATGATAATGGAAGAATGAGGTACTACATCTTTGCGACCACATCCAACTGAAGAGTAGCTTGCTGACAGTAATAATCATAACCAATTATAATTATGATTCAGCAACAAATATAAGAGATTGGTAACTTTCAGAAAGCATGGACTCTGGGAAATGAAAACAAAGTTAGCTTGTTGGCTGGGCAAAAACTGGAGGTTCCAGCAAAGTGTTTGGTTCCACAATTGGCTAAAAATGGTGAACTAGTTGGAAATTTTGCACATTGTTGTTCTTGAAGAATGAATTCCTCTCCCCACCCTCCTTTCAGCCCTCATATGTTCTTAAGTCTGAGGCACTCAGGTATTATGGTGTCTTGGGCCAAATGCATACCTAGATAAATAGAAACTGGAATGGGTGCTGTAGAGATGACATTGACTATACAGAAGACAGTAGTTTATCTGATCATTGTGGATGGAAAGGTCAGCTCTGTGACTTGGACCAATAAGGGAACTTTGAGCTTGAGACTGTGGAAAGAAAGGAAAAGAAAAATAGAACCATGACTAAAATAAAAAGGGAAAGGATTAAGTCTAGAGTCAAAGAGAAGACAGGAGAGCAGTATATTAACAGGAAGCCAACTGCCTATGAGGCAGAAAAATAATCTCAGCCGGCTTGGACCATTCCTTCACTTAAAATTGAATGTCAGGCCTTTCAGAGGAGATGTTGTGGAAGGAAGGTACATAGTCTTGCTGAAATAGTGTAGACTATCTGTAATAAAGTGTTCATCTTTGTTATGACAAACATTTCTCTATGCTCTTTGCCCTTCTCTGCACCATGGCACAACCAAGGTGTAATATGATTGCATCAAGGCCCAATATGGAAGAGAGAACTTTTATTTCTGGCGATACGGTGTCTGATAGAAAGCCTGAGTATGCAAGGCTGGTATTTCAGGGGGAAAAATTCTTTTTCTTCTAAACTTGGTACAAGTAGCAGAGAAATGACTGATTCAGTCACCATGGAAATGCACAATGCCAGTTGTACAATCACTTTTCAGAGAAGAATTTCACATGAAAACAATTCTGGACAAAATGCTGTAAAATATGTTCCAGGGAATAATCCTACATTAGCAGAGAAGTTGAACTAGACAGCTTAATATAATTTCTTTAGATTGCAGTCATGTAATAGAGTATGCTGTATAGCTTTTCAGTCATAGAAATTTTAAAGCTTGTCCTGTGTACAACAAAGTCCAAGTTGCTTGACAAAGAAGGGAACTTCAAACATAAAAACAGGACTCAAATAACAGTGCCACCTGAAGCCCAAGATTGGATTTGATTTTTTTTTAATCTCTGGAAAGAAATATACAGATAACAAATATCAGTATTGCCCAGCTCCCTTCAGGACTTTATTAAATCCTCATATTAAGAAAGTGCAGAGCAGTAGAAGTGGCAGAGAAATATGGTTAGGAGGTGAGATAAACAGAAAGGGAATGAAAAAGATTTGGCTTGTGGACTTGCCTCATTTTGTAGCTATAGCGGTCGGAAGTGGATTTTGCTATAATATAGATCAGATAATGCATTCTATTTGTAACAGTAGTCGCTGAATTCATGTGAGAAAGCTATAACTATAAACCTGACCCATGTAAAATGTGACTTGGGCTAGAAAACCAAGGTCAGTTTCTCACCAGCACCTTTTAGAACATGTCAGAAGAAAACTATATCTTTGGCCATGATGTGAAGCACATAGTGTGGGAAGAACCATGACAGAGAACACAAGAAGCTGGCTGCAGTACTTCTGAATTTTTCTGAAAACAAATTATATCAAAGAGAAATTTGAGAGCGTGATCTCTCCACAATGTTATGTGCAAATAGACTTAGAGCCATTGCAGCTCTACAATATATTCCAGGGAGGCCATGAAGGAGATTGTAAAGCTCTACAAAAATGCCATTAAAATCTTTAAAGAATATTTTGATATATGCAATACTGTTGCTTGGGAAAGGTACATCTTTATAGCTGTCAGGCGAAACCACTGACTTATGTTATAGAGCTGCCTAATAAAGATAAGTCCTATGAAACTGAATAATTACTAGATGAACTAATTAGAGATGGGCTTATTTGTGATGAAAGTAATAACTGGTTCAAAACAAAGTTACTCAGACATATGGATGTGACACTGCTAAGAAAAGGGGATGTTTGCAGGGGTACTGAAGACTATGCTTTCCAACTGAAAGTGTCAGCAATCGGTGAAAGACATGAAATGCATCTAATTAAAAAAGCTTTCTAAAATATAACTACAGAGTACAAGAGTAAATATGTAGAAAAGAGCAGATTTGTTAGCAATAATTGTGAAGGCAATTTTCATTTCCAATTGTGAGCTAAACAGTGTGGAGAGTGATTACTAGTAATTAATATGTTTCTATTCCAGGTGTAAGTCACTTTATCCATTGGATTACTTTTTTCTTGAATAATCAGATAATTACTTTTTTTTCAATTTAAGAAAAGAATTGTGCCACTCTCGCTCTCTTTGATTAATATCTTACTCTGTGAGTAGTCACAATAAAGGTGAGTAACGGTGGTATTATTGTTTCCCTAAAAGGTAATGCATTGGTAAAAGATAAGTGATGGAAACATCCCCATATTTCAGTACCATCTATCTTGTCTGCAGAGGCGGCTTTTGGGGTAGGTGAAGCCCGTCTCCTGCTTTGCCTACCCCAAAAACCGCATCTGCCTCAGTTGGCAGCAGGAGGAGGAGCTGGTCCCTAGGGCCAGGGCTGGCAGCAGGGATCTGGGGGGAAGGGAGGGGGTGAGGGGTGAGGGTGATGTCAGTGAGCCAGGGACAGAGGAGGAGGGGGGGCTCTGCAGTGGGCCTTTCCCTTGGGCCCCTAATAGTCAAAGCCTACCTCTGCTTGTCTGCACAATGTTTCTAATTCTTTGCCCAGTAGTAAAACTCATCCAGAATTGGGATATTTAAATGCTTATATTTAAAAGTGTAATAGGCTCAATTCTGCAAGGTACTGAGCACTCTGACACCAGTCTACCTGGGTCACATTCTTAAAGTTAAGCACCTTGTATAATTGCTTTGCTAGATCAGAGCCAGAGCGCATAGAGCTATGCAGAATTCAGCCCCATAAGTTTGAACTATAAGGCTAGAGGTTGCACTATACCAGAATCCCAGATGTCAGTTTACCCAAAGTTTGGGAACGGGAAGTTTATATCCAACTGTCAATAAGTTAATACATCAGTAAAAATGGATTAGAATGGTTGAGCAGTAATCAACAGAGAAAATTAGCTTCTTAGTTGAATTTTATTTACAATGTAGTCTGAAATCTTGGTTTGGACAGGCCTTTGGTTATCTTGTTGAGTTTTGTCACAAGCCAAGTGTTAAGACCATATCCATGTCTATTATTGATGTAAAAATTCCTTGGCAATAACGTTAGTGATAAATTAAGATACTACAAACAAGGATGGGGGAGTTCTATTTAAATTAGTTATGGACATACCTAGAGCCCTGGAGATCTATGGGTATCTGCTTCAGATCCACGGGTATGCACATCTGCAGTTGCGGATATACACAGCCCCATTGTTGTGGATTGGCCCACAGATGTGGATTCTATTTTTATGATCGATTATTGCAGCCATAGGCAGTCTTAGCAGGCAGACAGCACAGGCAGTTGCCCCAGGCCCCACAAGTGAAGGGGCCCCACACTGCTGCTGCTTTAAGGATCCCAGCAATGCGCACGTTTCACATGTGCACTGGCCAGAAGCAGCGGAGAGCCAGAGCAGAGCAGCAGCCGGGGCCACAGGGGCTGGGACGAGAGGTGGGGATTCAGCAGGTGGATGGGGGCTTGGGGGGAGAGGCTGCAGGGGTCCAGGGGAGTGGTGCAGAGGCTGAAGGGGGGCCAGGGGCAGCAGCGTGGAGGCTGAAGAGGGGAAGGGAGGCAGGCTGCAGGGGTCTGGGGGAGTGGCAGGGAGGCCTCAAGGGCAAAGAGGTGCCGGAGAGAAGAGGTTGCAGGGGCCCAGAGTGGCAGGGACAGGGAGTCCACAGAGGGGAACAGGGGGGTGGAGGGGAGGCTGCAGGGCTGGTGGGGGGCCCCAGCAAAGCAGGGGAGAAGTCAAGGATGGGGCCCCACACCTGCTGTGGGAGGCCCCATTCTTGACTTTTGTCTCGGGCCCCAGAATCCCTCAGGCCGCCCCTGGCTGTAGCTGCTGCTATTATCTGGGTCAGTAGCACACAAGGGAACAAGGAAGCGCTCCAGCCAATCCCAGCTCAGCTCTGATTGTGGTCTGCCAGCCAATCACAGTCTCAGTTGCAGGAGGCTGGGGCTTGGAGAGCCATCGCTCACTGTCAGTCAGTCAGCATTCTGGCCTCTAATTGGCTCATTCTCCATGCCTTCCCTGTCCACTGCTTCCTCTTCTTCTTTGAGGTTCACATGCTATGCTGTCAATCAGAGATTTCATTGGTGGCTAAGGAAATCTGATTGACAAAACAGCACGCAAACCGCAAACAAGAAAAGGAAAAAGTGTGCAGGACCCATGTGGGGAATGAGCCAATCAAAGGCTAAAATGCTGACTGTGAGCCCATGCTCACTTGCAGATGTGGTTACGGATACACATAAAACTTGGTATGTGGATCGCGGATCGGATAGAGACTGACACTGAACGGATGCAGATCGGTTCCAGATCCACATTTTTGTATCTGCACAGAGCTCTAGGCATATTTACAAAATCTGGTTTGTTAGTGTGATGGACTTTGGTTTTTCAAACTACTGCTTTTGTAAATACACAGAAAGGGCTGTATTCTGCTCACTCTACTCATCCAAGAAATCCCATTGTGGACAATGGGGCTCCCTTTTCTAGAGAATGGTGATCTGGAATAAGCCCACGGTATGTATTGCTACAGTCAGCAGTACAAAGCAGAAATTGAAGCCATAATTCAATACCGAGTACAAACTAAATGGGGAACTAGCAATTAGATAATACATCAAGGAGGGCTATATTTTTAAAAACCTGATTCCGTATTGACTTTCAGGTAACATATTGATCCATTTAAAAAGTAATACAATGTTTATATCATGCTGTATCTCACACTTTATTCAAAATAATTTAACAGTGATCAACAGGCTAAATGCTATACAAATACAGTTTTTCACTTCTGTGATTTTTATGAGAGATCATTGCATACACAGTGAAACAAATTAGACTGTCAAACTAAAGAACAAGTTTAGTAGTTTTAATAATTTTTTCTTCTCACTGTTGACTTACAATTTATTTAGTTTAACTTGAAATGCTGGAAATCTATTTAGAAATATTTGGATATATCATTATTACCATAGCACGTAGGAACTGGAGTCATGGCTTAAGACCCTGCGGTGCTATACAAACACAGAACAGAAAAGATGGTCTCTTCCCCAAAGAGTTTATTTAATTCATTCAGGCCCATCTCTAAAAATGTAATCCTACTTCCATTGAATTTAATGGAAGATTGCTCATTGGTTTGAATTGGAGCAGGAACACATCCTTAAATATATGAGGACAGCGTCCGTTTATTTGTTACTATGTGGAATGTAGGATGCTTTGTTAAAATAAGCAGAGATATAAAGGGACTTCAGTTATCAATTCTGATATTCTTATGCCCTGTGGGCTTGATCCTAAATCCACCGAAGTCTTTAAATCTTATTAACTCTTTTGACCAACCTGCGTTTGAATTTTTAGTTGCTACCGAAAGCTGTAGCTAAGCTTGTTTTGGTATGTTCTGGTTCCTTTATAAGGATTTGAGTATCTTGCCTATAGTACGTCTGCCCCCTCCCCTTTTCAAAATCTTGGCTCTATATTTTATTTTCCTCTGGCAATAATTGTTCTCACTTAGCTCATACTTAGCTCAGAAACTGATGTTCTAAATAATCAAGTAACTGAAGAATTAGAAATAATATACTCTGACACCAAGATAAATTATACGCTACCACTTCTATATTCAATATAGATGAAGGCAAAAATTGGGTGATCATTTGAACTTCAGAGCGGTAAGGGGTGGCTTCATGCACAGAATTCATTAACATGACACACAACTGCAACTTCGAAAAAAAATTAATTGAAAACTAAGTAGCATAATCACTTTTTAAAAGTTAAATTGTTAATGGAATAAAATCCTTTTATATACAACAAGGGAAGAGAAGAGTAAATTGCACTTAATTCTGATAAATAATGAGAGAATTGGATAAGCAAGTTCTTAGAAGAAGAAAATAAAATATGCTAATGAACAAGTCCACAGGCAGAGCCATTACATTAAGACCAAATAGCAGAAGCATGAAAACAGCTATGTATTTGCCCTTAGGATGATAACTTTACATTTGTAAACAGACACAAGGAGATGTGCTTAGGAGGCACATACTTCAAATGAACCCAATTAGGTATGTTCTATTTATTTTTGCATACACCCCAGTGAACAGTATTTTTCAGGATGATTGAACCAGCCAATTTTTGAGTCCCATTCAGAGTTTGTTTTAGGTGGCTAAGTTTGGTTTGGGTACAGAAGTTCAAACACAGTGTGAATACATTTTCTCCACTATAGTTTTAGTAGATATTAAAAAATTGTAACGATTCATAAAAATAAATTACATCTCTTCCAGAAGGAATCGAAATGTCCCTTTTAAAATAAAAAGAGAGAAATCATAGAAAATAAACTCATGGGATGTTCAGAAACCATGACGCCCAAAATCTGCCTACCTACCTGGCAACCAGTATATAAAGTTAAGCAATTTATTTATTGTGCAATTCTAAATTACAGACTTTCATTCACAGTGTTATGTCCAGTGTTTCTGAAAATCCAACTCCTGATTTTTTTTAATTATTAATTTTTAATCAAAATGTATGGCAATCAGAGATCCAGCGACTGCCTACTAAAGGCTTCTACTCAAAGTAGCTGATTACCCCAGAGGAAGAAATAGTGAATTGGCACTTTTCTGATTGCTGTATTCGCTATCATAGTGTGCTCACAATATTTTTAGCCGAGGCCATTCTGCTGCAAAAGAAAATATTTCGACTTGTTTGAACATTTAATATGGTCTCAGCAACTTTTTATGACTTAATAGCTAGAAACAAACTATTACATGTTCTTTGAAACCTGATGAGGCTATTGCTTTTTGCAGGCAAACTTGCTTATAGTAAACAAAAACAAACAGAAAAATCTTGCCAGCAGACTTGTCAAAATATTTGTATGCTTTTTTAAATGACTTTTTCCAAACTAGCTATTGAAACAGATTATTAAAACACAAAATAAAATTGGAGCCTGGCTATATTCAACAAGCTTTTGGGGTTTTTTTCTGTCCTGGATCAGCAGTCTCCCCACTTTCAATCTTCAACTCTTCTGTCTTTGGTGTATTCCTTCTTGACCTATTTCTCCACCCCGCCCCCCCATTAAGATGTGTTTTGTCTGCCAGCCAGTGTGTAATTAAGGGAGGCAAATGTATTTCTGTGTTTCAGATTGTTTCTTTAAAACCGTAAATAGTTGATTTTGCAACTATTCACAGGCAGAAACTTAAGTTTTCTTGAGCCTCAGTAAAATTCCTTAAATATTTTGTGAACAAAAATTTCCCATTCCCATCCAATGAAAATGGGAAATGTGCTTGCTAGGCACTTTCTCTACTTTCTATCAACCTCTCCAGTTTAAAATTTATCCCAGAGTAAAATGTCTCCAAGGATTTAGGAGTCTTGTAAATGAAATGGCTTCGGGGAGTTGCAGTGCAACTAACTGCTGAGTAAATTACCTAACAAAGCACAAGTTTGGAATCCACACTAGGCCATAAATAACTTGAGAGACTCTGAGAAAAGAAGGGAAGACCTCAGGGTGGCAAGTTGCGGTAGTGTATGTGTGGGGGGAAGACAGATTCCAGCGTGCCTGATCAAAAAGACTGTTGATTACAAGTAGGCCATAAAATACTGAATTTGCCATAAATTGTATGCCAAGATCAAGACCTCTTTTTCACTGCAGAAACAGTTTCACCAAGGTGAGACTTCAAGGCCAATAACTTAAATAATATCTTTGCCAGAGATTCAGGGCCTGATTCTGGTTTTACTTCCACAAGTGTAAATCAGGAGTGGCTCCACTGAAGTCAGTGGATTTACATTAGTGTGAAATTAGTGTAAGTGAGATCAGAATCAGAGCTTTGAATCAGGTAGTCTAGGCTTAGGCTTTATTTATACAGATCAGATTTTTCAGTAAGACTTAAGGTGTGAATTTAAAGTGCGATGGTTCTTCTCCTCTTACCCAGCCTCACATTCTGGCATGATTGCCTTTTTTTAGTTTAGTTTATGTCACCTGGAAAGTGGTTTAAGTTAAACTGAAAAATGCCATTTTTGTACTTAAGAGTGTCTTCCTGAGGGATTTATACCCTCATAACTATACTCTTATAACACTGACACTATACCTGGTAAAATGTGTTTGTGTTGACAAGGTCTTAGCTAGAAATGTAGCTGATTAACTCACTGCAATTTGTGGTGTCTGGGACACATGGAATAAAAAACAAGCTTTAACAATACTCATAGGCTATGTCTACACTAGAAAAGTTAAGACAACTTTCTTAAATCAACTTAATAAGGTCGACTTTAAGTTGACTTAAAGTCGACCTTATTAAGTTGATTTAACAAAGTCAACTTAACTTTTCTAGTGTAGACATAGCCCCTTGTCAACCTTATTAAGATGATTTAATACGGTCGATTTAGGCGCTAATCCTCATCCACACTGGCTTTAAGTCAATTTAAGGAGGCAATTTAAGGCTTAAGTCGACCTAAAGCCAGGTGTCATTAAGTCGACTTAAGGAAATGCTTAAGTTGACTTAATACAAACCCACTGTGGACATGGCTTTGTTTAGGTCGACTTAAGCCTCCTTAAGTCGACCTAAATTGTCTGTGTAGATGCACCCATAGAGACTGAATTGATCTATCGACCAGATGATTTTGTGTGTAAAAATGATGGTGCATATCTGGCAGAAGCAAATTACACCTATAAAACAGGGTCCCAGGCCTCTTGAAAACTGAGCCTGTGGTATTGATACCTATTTATGTAGTTCAACAAGATTTCCACTTTTTACAGGGTATCTAGTTTGTGTCCCTTTTCACATAAGCTTACAGTAGCGCTGTCCTCTTCTTAAGTTTTATTTTACCACACACTCAGAGACCTTTTCATAGAAGCAAAATGTTAAGAAGAAATTTAGCTGATTTTCTTAATGAAAATTTTTTGAATGTTTTTGCTGTGCTAAAATTAGATGCTATCATTTAATCTGCAGCCTCTAAACTGAGCCCAGTTCTTTACATGGCAAGCTGAAAATGTGTAGGCAGAAGAACAAGTGCTCCAGATTTGTTAGGGCTTGACACCAAATTAAAAGAAAGAAGCAATTTGTTCAGCTGTGCTGTCTGACACATTCTTCTGTTGACTCTATTCTTCCAGGAGAGAAAAAGTGACAAATTAGAGGTGCCGTCTACAAATGCAAAGTGATCCTGGTATAAAAGATAATGAATTAATTTTTAAAAATAGAAGTAGAATTTGTTTTGGTCTGGGTGTGCCTAGACTGGTGACAGCATAATGTGAAGATATCTGAGGGGAAGTATATCTAGGAACAGGGAAGCCAGCTCTCAAGGAATCATCATTCATATCATCATAAGTTCAGAGTCCAGTTTCTTTTGAAGATGCTTTTATTGAAGAACCTCTGAGGGTGGGACTCTGGAGCAGGGTGCTGGGCTAGCCCCTGCTCCAGAGCCCTAATTAATAAGGCAGTGAAGCCAGCTGGGTGAGGGAACTGATGGGGGCAGCTGTTGTGCTATCTTTAGGCCAGGCTCCATAAAAGTTCCCAGGCAGGAAGTAGAAGGAATAGCCAGCCAAGGGTAAAACTGTATGCAACAGAGGCTGAGCTTCCCTGATGTGGTCTGAGCTGGTGGTGCTCCTGGGGCTGTTATGCCTGTGAATACTGATGTAGTTGGCGGTGGGCTGCTTAACACAGTAAAACAGCACTGGTGACACTTCAAGCTGGTGTCTGCATGTGTCTGGTGGGGGATGAGGAGTGGACCAGCAGGGAAGGCCTGTGTGAGTCATCTACACATGGGGGCTTGTCCAGAACCCAGAAGCCAGCAACAGGGGTTATTGGCCCAGGATGGAGGACACCCTGCAATGGATTGCCAAACAGCAAGAACAGATGCAACAGGCCTGTCAAAACTTTCAGAAGACCCACCAGACAGAGAAGCTAGGCCTAACTGGTGAACAAAATAACAAGAGGATGGGCTACTTTAGCCAGCACTCTCCTTTAGGAGTCCTCAGAAAGAGTCTTGTGGGGAAAGCGGATTTCTGGAGTGTGACTGAAAACATGGCTGGAACACCCAGGGTCCTGGATTCCAAATTTTCTTAATCTTAATCCTGAGAAATGTCATGACCAGATTGGGCAGGAGAGAGGGACCCAGTCCAGATATCATTGTCACCTTCACTGGCTATGGCTAACTTCCCAAACCTCTTGAGAAGGGATACTTTTTTTTCTTCTTTCTCTCTCCCATATTTCCTTTTACTTCCCTTCTTTATTTGTTCTTTTTCCTCTCTTTCTCCTTTTTCCTTCTGTCTAATAAGAATCTGGTTTAGTTGACCAATACTATATATTTTGCAACACTGTTGTAAATGTATGATCAGAAAGAAAGCTAAAAGCAATTCCCTAATGGGCTCAGTGCTGGTACAAGTTTGGAAGTTCTCAGAGTGCTTGACCAGGCCACATGCTGTTCCTGTGTTTTTCAAGTGATAAAGTTACAAGTGAGAGTCCACATCAGAAACTGTCCATCCTCCTCCCCCTCATCTTGCTGTTCTTTTGTGTGTGTTCATCTTGCTTTTGTCTTCCAGGAGATGGGATTGGACTTGAACAGCAACAGCTGTAGTCCCTCTTAACTAAATTAACTTCTCTCTTCCCCAGAAAAGATAGTTATTACTATTTAAGAAACTATCAGGCATGGTTTCTTTTCCTTCTCATGACTCCCTCGTGTTAAAAAGGAATAGAAAAAGGAATATTCTTTAAATGAAAACCTTGTTTATTACTTTACATTTCAAATGCTTTCACTGTTTTTTCTCTGTCTGTATCTTTAATTAAAGGTTAAAAGGATTTTTAATAGTCTTTGACATGGTACCGAACATGTTGAGGTCACTGTATATCAAACTTGAATAGTCTTTAATACTGTTTAGTGTTGGTCAGGCTCAGGATCATATTAACATCTTTGACTCTTTGGGCCCCTTTTTCCATCTAAATTAATACACTACCTGCTTACATGCTGGCTTGATGGAACACTTGCTGTTCCTGTTTTCTAGGCAGATATGAGGAGGGGTCTCCCATCTCTCTGTTGGGTGCCCTAACCACTAGATTACAGAGTCTGTCTGTCTCACTCTCTCCCCAAATAAGTATTTTAAGTATTTTTTCACAGTGGAGCAGTCACAGGACCTGATTGAGAATGATTCAGTAGTCCAGGGGTTAGGACACCCACCTGGGAGGTGTGAGTCTTTGGCTCCATTCCCCCTACCCCACACAACAATGCTTTCATTATTTTTTAAAAATGAAACAGCTTCTCCAGGACAGATTAAGGGGGCTCCACATCAGGCCATCCCATAAGTCAGTGATTCAGGTACTCTCCTGAGAGGTATGGCAGAAACTTATTCAAATCCTTGCTTCCTCTCTGGCAGAGTGAGGGGACTGCACCTTGGGTCTCCTCCATCCCAGGTGAGTGCTCTAACTCTAAGCTTACAAGTAAAACAGTGGGCGTCACCTGTTCTCACCTCTTCCTCCCACACTTTGTGTAGAGTAAAGCAGTCAGCAGGTCACACAAAATGACTTGGGCATGTAAGCCACCTGACTCCAGTCCATGGGTCGCTAGCAGAGCTTGGCGCCTCCCTGCAACCCAGATTTAGGTATCTATATCTGCAAGGGAGGCAGGGCTTGGAAAACCCCCTTTGGTTGGCTTCTCCCATCGGCTGGCTTAAACAGCTCCCATCCTAGTGTTCTGGCTTTCGTGGATCGCCTCTCCCTCCCCATTCATCCTATAGCATTAGGTGCCAGATTTGTGGACTGGAGCATTGCTGCTGTGATTCTTCTATCTGGCTAAAAGTTAGGTGTTGTAATGCTCAGTGTGGCGATGACTAAGTCCCTTTGTGTATTGCACCGTAAGTACTTCTGTAATACGCACTACTGCTAATACTATGTAATGTGCAAAACATTCTCTGAAGGGTTGTATTGTAAAGAGAGAGTTATAGTGGAATTACTTGTATTGAAAAAGGGTAGCAACCGTGCTTCATGAGTGAGGGTCAGATTCTGAAGACACTTATTCATGTTGAAATTCCAGATTTCTTGAGTAAGAAAGACATTGTTAGATCAGACCACTGTTGTATAATTGAAACAATCTCAGAAGTCTCACTAGAATATAAATATCCAGAATTTGAGTACATTATATGGTTGAAGGGGGCATAAAAATCTATAAAATACCAATTCAGCAGCAAAAATGTGAAAAGAAGCCCAGTTCAAGAATAACTAAGGCTGACCTTTTTGTTGTTTCTGTGAATTTCCAGCTAGACACAAAAATAAAATAGGCTTTGTTTCTGTGAGATAATATCTAAAATTCATTGAGAGAGGACATTTCATCTGGAAAATGCAATCTATAAAGAGTGCTTGGACAATGTAATTAAATACTAGCAGATTAACATGGTGTCATAGTAATTAATGTTTTGCATAGAAATCACGTAATGTTTTTAACATTAGGAACCTTTTAATAATTTTAAGTTAGCTGATATGAAGGATAGTCTACAGCCTGAATATTAGGCTATGAAAGGATTAATCAAATAATTCAGCTTGCAGCATGCTTGGCATAATCAGAAATGTTTGTTTAGACTCCAATTTATGGCTGTTTTATTATTTTACCCTGAGGATGGAGCTTTTAATTGTTTAACTCTAAAGCTTTTCTAACGTACAAAGCACATGATAAAGCTTAAATGTGCTGCCTAATTTATATAGATATTTTTAATTAAATCTTTTGTTCTCCTTTTTATTCCAAACTGAGCTAATGTAGAAGAGTCAACGGTCTTAAACTTTGCAAGGTCTCATTGCAGTAAGTGACATAGCTCACAATGGCTTCAACTGGAGCAGGATGGTCCCTCCATATTTAACGTGTGTGTGTACGTTTGCTATTCCTTTCTAGATAATTATATGACCCACATCACTGCAAGCACATCTCATCCTCACAACATCCCTGCGAGGCAAGAAAATATTTTTATCTGCATTTACAGACTAGGGATTGAGGCATGGAGAGTAATCTTCAAGGGAGTTAGTTTTTCCAGCTCTCCTTGATTACAATAAGTTTTAGGTTCCTAAGTACCTTTGAGGTCTGGGCCTACATGGTTTGCTGAAAGTCATCATGGAATCGATGGCTGTTTTGGGATCTGAACTAACATTTCCCAAAGCCCAGCAACAAGATCATCATTATGCTCAGCTGGAGTGAATGTCATATGCTGTTGATTAATAAAGCATGAGGAGATGCATGCATGTAATATAAACAGTCTGATTACATAGCTGACAAATGGAAGGGAATTCAAATTAAAGCTTTCACTCAGTGGGGCACAGTGTGTTCAGATTTGCAACCCAAGAAATTATTTTGGGGTCAGTGGATTGCAAGGTGCAGATTATTATAGAATGTGACAATTTCCAGAGGGGTATCCATGTTAGACTGTGTACAGCAAAAACATCTGACCAAGTGGGTTACAGCCCATGAAAGCTTATGCCCGAAGAAATTTGTTGGTCTTTAAGGTGCCACAGGACTCTTGTTTTTTCTATAGAATGTGTATCTATGGGCTGAATATAAGTGATTAATCTCTAAATCTAAGGCCAGGATTGTGACCTTCTCCTGTTCCTACCTTACAGGGGAATAAGGAGCTCTGCATGTTTCACTCACAGGAGCATGGTTCCTTTTCCTTCTAAAGTGGCTAAACTGCACAGGCCAGCACAGCTGACCTGATTTAGAAGGTGAAACTATCTGTATTTTTGTTTTTTATCTGATCTAAACTAACTCAGTTGAGGTTTTCCCACCACTAGAGAGTCCAGGGAAAGCCTGCCCTTTCACCACCTCATGAGTTTTCAGAGATCTCGCTTCTGAATCTGAAATTTGTGGCTCGTTTCTACAAATCACTAATGTAAACCATTTTCTGTCATAATCCCCGGCTGAAAGGTCCATCTGCTAAAAGCAAGAATTGTGCTAAACAGTTTTAGGCAGAAAAGCAAGAAGCTGGATCCCTCTAGAGGCCACTTACATAATCTGTAGCACTGGAAAAAAGTTAAGTAAATTGTTTCTCTAGTCACCATCTACAAATAAAGGTACCTTAATTATCTCACATCACTGCTTTTTACACTGGTAACCTTATTCTGGAATTCTCAGAGATGGACTAGTAAATACTGTAGCCTCTCCTGCTTAAAGCTAATCTTTAAAGCAAAATATTTTCCATGGTTATTTACTCAAATTTAAAAATGAATCACTTTATCCATGGTCAGAATTTTCCTACCAGGAGTGCTCACAAAAAACCATTATTTTACATGGCATGGAACACTAATTGATGCATCAGATGAACCCATTTCCCTTGAAATGGCATTGCCAGGCAATGATCAGAACTTTTCCTTCACGTTTGGCATTTACTTTAGGCCTGAGTCTGATCTCTCTTAGTGACTTTATTCCTGATTAATACCTGTGAAATCAATGTAGAAAACCGTTGTGAGTGAGAGAGTTGGGTCTTCATGGTGTTTTTTTATAATGATGGAAAATTGCACATCAAAAAATATAGTTAAGTATACATTTTAGTTGGGATGCTGCTTGACAGGGCAGAATTTTCAAAACCCATCATCACATTAGCTCTGGCAAAGAAGTAAGCAAGCCCCGGTTTAGAAAAGTGCATAAGCATATGATTAAGTCCAAGCCTATGCAGGAGAGTACTTAAGAAAATGCTTAAAGTTTTACCTCACATTCTTATGTGCTACCTCTCTCTCAGAGCAGGTCTACACTGCAGCAGGATTTCAGCAGCAGTCAAAAGGAGATATACAAGTACTTAAAAATACCTTGCATCTCTCCCTTTGACTGCTTGCTACCTACTTACCACAATGTATTCAGTGTGAGTCAAAGGGAAATGCCCTCCTTTCGACTTGGCACTAGTCCAGTTGCTGGGGTGGTCTTCAGCGATTGACTTCCTGATCAGCTTCACAGACCCAATCAGTTGATTGGGAAGATCGATCTGATGGCAACAAATTCGCCACTGTCAGTGAATACTAGCCCTTACACAAGCAAAGACCTAGTCATTTCTTCAGACCCTCATGATTACAAGAGGAACATGTGAACGTTGTGTATGAAATACTGGATGCACCCAGAAAGCTGTTCTTGATTGGAAAAAATTGCCAGAGAAAGTCAAGTAAATTCAAATAACAAATTTAGGAAAACTCAAAAATCTATTCAGACATCCTGGTGAAACAGACTGAGGCATAATTTGTTGATGAACTTATTTACCCCAGATGATCTATTGCCTTTATAACATATGAGTGCAATTATTGACAGTCATGAACACTCTATATATTTTTATCCTTTAAAATTATTTTTAAGATTTTGAATTCAACTCTAGTTCCAGTCCTACTTTTCTTGAGAGCATATCATTCTTATCTCCTACAGAAAAAGATTTTTAGTGTTCTCTATCATTGCATTATTCTACAAGATCCTCGCAGGCACTAGAAAATCCATTTTTGTTTTTTAATTAAATGAATGAGAAGAGTGATGTAATTTCACACTTAGTTCTGGCATAGCATAAACTTGTTTTTGTTCATTAATTACACACAAAATATCCTGTTATACTCCATGAAATGTAATTTTATCCACGAGTGAACACTGATAATGTGCATTTGAAGAAGTATAGGATAAAATTACAGGCCACATTCGACTTTGCTATGAAGGTGAAAAGAATAATGCTATGATGAGAGATAAAGATGTAGGAGAATATTCACAAAGGCAATTTACAAAGCAATTTACAAAGAGCAGCATATTTTTTGCATAATATTGTGTTACATTGTGCCAAACATAAGCAGCCTAACTTTAATCTGGACCTGTAGTTTGTGACTGTATGGTGTTTGATAGTACACTCTATACTTTGAAACTTAGTTCAGTAAAGATTTTTAAGTGCCTATACACTTTGAAGTCTGAGTCCCTCTTTCATTTTGTATCTGAACCAATGCCCACTGAGTCAATGGACAAAAATCCAATGGGCACTGCATCAGGCTCTTTGTGTCTACACTCTATTTTGCTGCTTTGTATAAGCTTGCACTTCCATATACTCTTTCCTGATTGAAGTTTCATCCCAAAGCAGAAAGTATACTTAAAAGGATGTATGTACACTGTCACTTTCTCTGTGTTCACTGCTTTTTGATGCTGTAACTCTTCATTCTTCTTTGATAATTTAGGTAATTGATTTATTTCTTGTTTACTTTGGCTCAGTAACAAAATGAGAAACAAACAAGGAGCCTTGTGGCACTTTTAAAGACTGACAAATTTATTTATCGCATGAGCTTTCATGGGAGAAAATCCCACTTCATCAGATGCTTGAGTGAAAAACAATAGCTCAAATGCTGCCATCTACCAGCAAGTGGAGCTCTTCGCTAGTGCAGGAAGGTGTGGCCTCACCAGCAGCCTTTTTTCTTCAGATTAAAAGTTCTGTAGAGTTGACAAGAAAGAGATCTTGGCATCAATTTGGATAGTTCTCTGAAAACAGCCACTCAATGCGCAGTGGCAGCCAAAAAAGCTAACAAAGCTGGGAGCCATTAGGAAAGGGATAGATTATGAAAGAGAAAATATCACACTGCCACTCCACATTGAGTGGATGTTATCAGATAATTCTCCATGGTATACCCACACCTAGAATACTGTGTGCAGGTCTTGTCTCCCTATCTCAAAAAAGATGTATTAGAACTGGAAAAGGTATAGATAAGAACAACTAAAATTATTAGGGTATGGAACAGCTTCCGTATCAGATGAGATTAAAAAGACTGACTTCAATTTAGAAAAAGGACAACTAAGGGAGGATATGATAGAGGTCTATAAAATAATGAATGGCGTAGTGAAAGTGAATAAGGAAGTCTTATTTACACCCTCATGTAACACAAGAAGCAGGAGTCATCCAATTAAATTAATGAAAAAAATATGTAAGTCCATCTTGACACAATGCACAGTCAAGCTGTAGAACTTGTTGCCAGGAGATGTTGTGAAGGCCAAAAATATAACTGTGCTCAAAAGAGAATTAGATTAATGCATGGAGAATAGGTCCATCAATGACTATTAGCCAAAATAGTCAGAGATGCAGCCTCGTGCTCTGAGTGTCCCTAAACCACTGACTGCCAAAACCCAGGACAGATGACAGGGAAAGGATAATCTGATAAATTGCCTTGTTCTAGTCATTCTTTCTGGAGCATCTGGCACCAGTCAGTGTTGGAAGACAAGATTCTGGGCTAGAGATGGGCTATTGGTATAGCTCAGTATGGTTATTCTAATGGTCTTAAGGGTGAAACTCATCGTTTTGCAGTGGGCCAGCAAAAGTTTCATTCACTACCTGTATCCTGTTCTGAGGGTTTAAGGTGGTCTTGTGTTGACCCACTGCACAGAGCTGAATTTCATTGCAAGTGAATATTACCATAAACAGAAATCAGATTCTGATTGATTAATTACCTTTTTCTTTAAAGCGTGTTCAAAGCAGAAGGTCTGTGCATCACCTAAGCTTTCAAAAATAGAACTTCAAAACAAGGCATAAGTCCCACTGGACTTTTGCACGGGGTGAATTTCACTTTTGGTGATAAACCAGGGACTTAGGATTGACATCCTGGTCCTAGATAAAATAGCAAAAGGTTAGCAGGAAGCATGAGAAGTTGGAAGTCAAGAATAATTGAAAGTTAAAACAGCAGGAAGAATGTTAAAGGGTTGAACAGTCCATAAATGGTTGGCATAAGCCTGCACAGACAGTGTGAAAATGATGGGGTCACAAAGAAGAGGATCATCTCAAGCTCAAATACATTCACATGGAACTACTAGTTGAAGTAACTTGATATTTCTGTCTTCAAATAACTAAGCATTCATGTTTCAAAGCCTGTGCTAGTTGCTTTATATAATAGCTGTGAAACTTTGTTCATAACCAGAGACCATCACATAAATTTTACAGAAGTGGTTTCAGACATTGTGGAGAGGTGACAGAATCTAGGATACAGACTATGATCCCATTGTCTTAGATTAAAAAGAAGTAGATGACGGATTGGCTGTAGATGCCACCACCATCTTTCTGTTATCATGACTTGCTAGCAGTCCGACTTGGAATGAAGGGGGAGATTTATTTCCTTTTCTTGGAGAGACTGAATGCAGGAAGAGGACTAATAAATTACCTTATTCTATCATGCTTACAATTAGGGATTCCAGATATCAATGTATATTTCTAGTCTATACTTCTATTCTTTTTCCATGTTTATGACTGGCACTAGTTCGTGAGTGCCTTACAACTGTTTTGAGGGAAGGGGAATTTTTTTGAGAATTATTTAAATAGTAACTGCTAAAAACTGTTGGGTCATTAAAAATGAACATCACGAAGGAGCCAAGTCTTTGTTCCACATAGGGTATATGTACGTGGGAGCGGGATGTGTATTTTCCTCTCAAATAGACATAGCCATGCTAATAATAGAGGTGGAGCTACAGCTGCGTGGGTACTGGACGGGCTAGTTGTCATCCTGCATAAATATTTAAGGTTTCATATGGGATTGCACTTCCAACAGCCAGCCTGTCCCACCATCTATGCAGCGGCAGTTACACTGCTTTTCAATGCACTAGTTCGGTGAAAGCTAGCGTGGTGTGTCTACCCAAACTGAAAATTATATCTGCAGCTCCAGTGCAGACATAACCCAAGTCCCCTTTTTCCTGCTCTGGTAGGATAAGGAGGTATTAAGGAAGCCAGAAACAGCTCCTGGGCAATACTCCTTGACATCCCTGCTGGACACACAGTGCTCTGGCTATTCTTGGCTTTCTGTGATGGGGTATAGAACTTGGGAGTCAATTAGAGCAGCCCTGAGGCTGCTGTTCCTGATGATGGGAGTTGTGTCAAATGGCCTCAGAACACTGGGAGCACAAAGGGGGCTTAAAGCCACCTTTACTGCCTATCTCCATTTTGCAAAAGTTTTTTTTTTTTCCAAAGAAAAGGTAAATGTCATTTACAAAAAGTAAACTCTTGAGCAGCCCTAGAGGCAGGTGCAGAATATTCATTATAGCTCAACCATGTGGATCAGGGAAGAGAGTTTTTCCTCGGGTTGTAGTGTTGGTGGTAAGTGGTCAAAATGAGGCCAGGTGTTTGCTGTTCACACCTCAGTAAAAGTGTGAAAGAAAGAGAATCATCTGAACAATAAATGGAAAAATTAGATAACACTGGGCACTTGCATCTGAATGATGACCTCTTTGCACTGAGTCTAGCTTGCATTTCTAGTCCTATCTATGAAATTAATGGGTCAGATTCGACCTTAAAGAGAATCTCAAATTGCAAAAACTGAATGTGCACAGTATATTTATTTTTTCATCAAATTCTAATACATCAGACTCAAATATTTCCCTCTACCTCTTGATATTGACAAAAATAGTAATAGCTTGACAGAAAATAATAGACCATAGAAATATTTCCTTGCCTGTTGATGAAGGCAAGTTTGATCTGAGATTCATTCTTATTGTATTCTCCGAAGCAGATTTGTTTTTTCCAGGTATTGTCCCTTTGTTTTTCCTGGCTATTGCATCTTAGCATGTAATAGTACGGAATGAGAGCAGGTGGGAGCTCAGTCAATATATTACTGACTTGAGGCTACAAATCTGCTCAAAAGGAGTTGCTCACTTAGCACCTGTGTCTTACTTTCATTTGTACTGTACTGGAAAGTAAGGTGCACATGGGAAGCTTTGTGACCTTTAAGCTGAGTAGGGCCTTATCCTTTTTCCCAATGAATTCAATGGTGGAAGTTCCTTTGACTAAAAAGGCAGTCGAGATCATGCCCACAAGCACAGCAGAAATTACCATTGTTGCATCTGATTACTTTTTTTTTTTTAGAGATCTGAAACAACTGCTTGCAGTTTTGAGATGAGAAGTGTGATGTCACATTTGACTCACTGGATCTACACGAGGCTCTGAGGTTTGATTCCAGGTTGGATGCAGCCTATTTTTTGCTTTAGACTTAATCTTGGAGGGCACTGAAATTTTGTGATTTGGTCACTCAGACTACCCTCTATAAATCTCATGAGAACAACTAGTCTGTCAAATTTCTGCCATCTCTCAAGAAAAGCTTGCAGGATTTTGGTACTGTGAAATCCAAAGTCTAACCCAAATCAAATCCAAATTCAAACCCAATTGTGAACACCACCTTCCCAGCCCACTCTAGTTTTCTTAGTCCTGGTCTCCACTGACAGAGTAGTTTGATGTAATGCTGCTTACCTCAACCTTCTGCAGCCTGTGTCTCCATTGTCATAGCATTAAGTTCAAATTAAATGGTGCTGTAATTTGACTTGATAGCACCATCCCTTCAAGAGGCTTAGCATTGAGGTCGAAATCTACAATTTGAATAGAGGTCAGTGTAGTCAGAGGACAGTGAAATTTGACCTCATTGGCCCCCGGGATCTATCTCAGAAATCTCTGGGTTTTTTTCTTCCTGCTCTTGATTTTCTAGTGTGCTACATCATGACTGGTAAGCAACACATAGCTCCTCCCCTGCCTGCAGCCACAGGAAGTTTTTAATTCATCCCTCTTTCTGCCTCTACCTCTGTGCCTGCAGCAGAGAAAGACAGCCTGGAAAGCTTTTTACTCTTTTTTTGAGAGAGAGAAAGGGGGAGGGGGAGCAAACACATTGCATCATAGGAGAAAAACTACCTCCGCACAAGTCTCTGTGCCTAGTTGCATTGTGGGATACCAACCCACAGAGCAATGCATTTCAGGAAGAAATAATGATGACCAGTAGGGATACAAGACCCCGGAGCCATATGCAGAGACTGATCAGTCTCTTGCAGATTCTGTAATTCAGCAGCCTAAAATAAAATTACAATCCCAACCCCCACGTAGACAAGCCCTTCCTGCTATTAATACAGGGGCAATTTCTGCCTTCCTTACTCACTTATATGAAATTCACCCCTCTTTAGAGGGCCAGCACAAGGCCTTTTTATTTCTGTTATGCAGTTAGATGGTAACAGGGACTTCATCGCAGGATGGAGCAGTATAATATAACTATGCTGGAGCTAGCCAGAGGTGGATGAAAATCTGCTGGAGACCCAAGAGATATTTAAAAACTCTTTGTTGATACTACCTGATAGCAGCCTTTCTGCACTGACGTCTCCTTGGTCAGAGTCCTCACCTGTGCCAGAGCAGAGCTTGACACTGCTGAAGGTGAAATACTTAGTATGAGCCCAATCATGACCCAGGGTAGGGGCCTTCGCAGGAGATTAAGGGGGATTAGGTGACTTTTACTACCCTGTGCAGGCTACCTACGTCACCGTTCATGGCCTGGGAAGAAGAGTAGTCACTCTAGAGCTGTGGCTTCCCCCTTTTCATTCGGGTGGGGAGTTGGCAGAGCCTTGAGTCTGCCCGTCCAACACACTGGAAAGCACGATTGAGCCAACACACTGGGAGAATGAACTAGGTATAGAGCTCATGTACTTCACTTCCCTTTGTTTCCCCCACAGCATGGGAGGAACAGGGACTGACTTATGACGCTGCATCTATTTATGGGGCATCACAAATGAGCACAAGAAATGAAAAGCAGAAACAATTACAGGCGGGTTTCATATTTCAAGGCAGTCATTTAGTAACAGGAAGTAGCCTTTGTTGTTCTGGACAGGGTGTAAAATAAAATACATGGATTCATGTAAAAATGAGGGCATAGTTCTAATGATATTTTCTTTTAATGAGGTCTTTGAACCTATGAAGCAGCTCAGTTTATTGTGCTTATTTATCCCAGTTATAAATATTCCAGTACCTTTAGGATAAGTTCTTCCATCCTTACTTAATATGGGTAATGTTTGCCCTGGTGTAGAAGGTCTGTGCTCCACGTATGCCCTGTTTTGAGGGCTTAAGTGCTAGATAGGTGTTTAGTTTATCTGGACAGGGATGAATTTCACCTATGAAAAAACTTCTTCCCCTCAGTGAATCTGCAATACCCTCCTTTCATATGTATATCTCCACTGATGTCAACAGGCAATACATTCATTTGGGGGAGATGGGCTAGTGGACTTGAGGGCAACATCAGTATCTGAAGGGATGGTATTCTGAATTATTATCCAAATTAATGTTAACACAACTTCACCAGCAAGTACCCTCTCATTTCTATCCTTTTGTGCAGTAGGCTTTGCCATGTCTATGGAGGTGGCAAATCATATCATCACATGGGCAGAAATGATTTTTTCTGGAGGCTATCAGTGTTCAGAACAGGTCATTCAGCTTGGATTTTTTTTTTTTTTAATTATTGCTATGTGCTGACCATTACATTGTTGTAGGTCTCAGTGCCTCAGTCATGCCATTTTGGTTTTTTTCTAATCACTGTATACATGGAAATTTTTTTCACCCATCAGAAAGTTTTAGTCAGCCAGTAAAAGAAACACTGAACCGCAACTGCAGTTGCTGCCAGTTTCTCAACGAGTAAAAGTATATTATTCCAGTGGTGCTGTAAATGTGATCATTCTAAATGTATTACTAGACATGCTGGACTGTAACCTGTCTTCTCCAGATGTTTTGTGTATTCAAGTACATCTGCTACTTCTGTTACTTTTTTTTTTCTAACTGTGAATGTTTGATTGGAGGCATGCGTCTGCTCTCACTGTCACCATTATGAACCTGGAATATCTCCTTTCAAGTCGATAGAGTTACACTAGTGTAATAGCCACGTAAATGGGAGCAGAAATGGACTCTGGAACATTAAGGCAAGTGCTTGGCAAACTCCATTAGCCCATTGCACTGGTACATATATCTGAAAACGGTGCTGTAGACTGAATGGAAGGCACATCACAATAATGTCTGCTACCATTGGCTTCTGAGGTAACAGAAAATTACAGGTTTAAGTAGGTTTTTACTTGTATTGACTTACGTACAAAAATTGTTTTTCTTCATAAAACATTTGCTTGAAAAGCATGTTTGTTATATAATGGAGTCTCAAGTTGACCTTTTAGGCTACTTCTACACTGGCAATTTAAGTCAACTTAAGGAGGCTTAAGTTGAGTTAAAGTAAGCCGCGTCCACACCTGGCTGTCATTAAGTCGACTTAAGCAGCTCCTTAAGTCAACTTAATAACTACCGGTCTTTAGGTCAACTTAACTCTTAAGTCGAATGGTTAAGTCGACCTAAAGACGGTGTGGACGCCCTAGGTCGACTTATTCTATAAGTCGAACTACGGCATGGTCTCGGGGAGAAGTGGCCTAAGAGGGGAGAGTACATGGGGTGGGTTCTGAGTTATTACAGAGAATTGTTTCTTGGATAACTGGCTGTTGAGACTTGCCCACGTGCTCAGGGTTTAACTGATCGCCATATTTGGGGTCGGGAAGGAATTTTCCCCCAGGGCTGATTGGCCTGGGATCTGGGGGTTTTTCGCCTTCCTCTGTAGCACGGGGCATGGTTCACCTACCGGTGAATTCTCTGTATCTTAAGTCCTTAAATCATGATTTAAGGAGGTAAATAACTCAGTCATAGGTTGGTGGCCTATTGCAGGAGTGGGTGGGTGAGGTCTTGAGGCCTGCATTTTGCAGGAGGTCAGACTAGATGATCGTACTGATTTCTTCTGACCATAAAGTCTATGAGTCTATGAGAAGGAAGCCGGGCTCCTTTCTCTCCGGGACCCGCATGGTTCCTGGCAAGAAGGGAGCCCCGCAGCTCCTTTCTGCCCAAGACCCGTGTGGGTCCCGGCCAGAAGGGAGCCCCACGGCTCCTTTCTGCCCAGGACCCATGCAGGTCCCGGCAAAAAGGGACCCGTCTGCCTGGGACCCACGGCTCTCTAACTACCGGTCTTTAGGTCAACTTAACTCTTACATCGAATGGTTAGGTCAATCTAAAGATGGTGTGGACACCCTAGGTCGATTTATTCTATAAGTCGACCTAGGGCATGGTCTCGGGGAGAAGGAAGCCGGGGCTCCTTTCTCCCCGGGACCCGCGTGGTTCCTGGCAAGAAAGGAGCCCCGTAGCTCCCGTCTGCCCGGGACCCATGGCTCTCTTTTTGCCTGGACCTGCGGGGCTCCCTTCTGGCCAGGACCACTTGGGTTCCAGGGAGAAGTGAGCGTGGGGCTCCCTTCTGGCCAGGACTGCTCATGTCCTGGAGAGAAGGGAGCCCCATACTCCCTTCTGGCCAGGACCACTCGGATCCTGGGGAGAAGGGAGCCCTGCTCTCTTCTCCCCGGACCTGTGAGGGTCTGGGCCAGAAGGGAGCAGCACTCCCTGGACAGGGGATCCCTGGAGGTTCCCCTGTCAGCTGGAGCACCGGCAGCTGCCAGCCCAGCACTCCAGCTGACAGGGGAACCTCCGGGGATCCTCTGTCAGTTGGAGCACTGGCGGCTTCCTTCTTGCCCGGACCCACGGGGGTCCGGGGAGAAGAGAGTCTATGTTCCCTTCTCTCTGGGACCTGTGTGGGGGTCCGGGCAAGAAGGGAACCCCAGTTATGACCCGTGGGTCCCTTCTGCCAAGAAGTCGCGGGTCCTGGTGAGAAAGGAGCCATGGCTCCCTCTTTGCCAGGACCAGCGCAGGTCCCGGGGAGAGAGGAGCCCGGCTCCCTTCTTGCCGGGGCCCTGGCTTCCTGGGGAAGGAACCCGTAGGTCCCTTCTCAGCGGGGAGCCACAAAGCCTTGTCTACACTTGAAAAGTTAAGTCAACTTGTTAAGTCGACTTAACAGAGTCAACTTAACTTTTCAAGTGTGGACATAGCCTTAGAGCCTAAATCATATTGACTTTCAATGAGACTTAGGCTTTTAAGTGCCAAGTTCACTACTGATACAGTAATGGGATTTAGGTTTCTAAGTCTCTTACACACTTTTGAAAATTCTGCCCAGCTTGTTTTACTAAATGAAATGGTGAATACAATGTGGAGTTCAATAAACACTGTTTTGAGTAATCTGGGAATGTTTTAATATGTTAAATAAATATCGGGAGTCATCTTCTTTGATAAATTATATTTCCTGGCAATAAATGTTCAGATGAGCAGTGTTTCACTGCAGTCAAGAATTGTCTGTTTTAATTTCTCTATATCCATCCATATTTTACTACTAGAGAAAATACTCTAAATCTAGTATTTGCAACAGATAATGTAAAGATATATTATGGAAGCATTAGAGCGCTGTGCATTTTTCTTTGTATAATTCTAACTAGGCTTTCACTTCATATGCTACATGTAGTAAACTAGGCTCCTTAAACCAAAATATATAATTTCAGGGATTTTGTGCTTATTTATATGGGGTTTTTTTTGCTGACAAAAACAGAGTTTGTAAAGTGCAGATAAATTTTGAAAAGCCACAACAGAATGAAAGAAAATTACAATAATTACAGAATAAACAAAGTAAAGGTCAGGGAAGTATTTGGTCTAACTCACTATCCAAAGTCACTTTGTATTTGTCCTGTGGTACGTCAGACTTACTGGGCATGTTGCTAGTCTTGTTTTAGGAGTTCAGAAACCATGACTGAAGGTACGCTTGAAGTTTAAGACTTCAAATTAAAGCCAGGGTTGTTTTCAATACTCATCTGTGCTGAAATCTTCGAGTTCAAAGTTCAAAACCTATATGATTTTTCCCCTCTCAGGTTTCTGCAACATCTATACTCATTTTTAATTAGCGATGTTACTGTTAATTGACAATGATGCAGAACAAGGCCCAAACTCTCAGAATTGCTGATCACCTGCAGCTCCAACTAAAGTGAATGGGGTTGATCCTGCAAGATTCTGAGCAGCTAGCGCGCAATTCACAGAGGAATTCAGGAGGTAAGGCCCATTGTTAGGCATCACTGGGAGCCACAAAACTTCTCTTGGCTACTGCCTACCCTTGTAAGCACCTAAACACACTCAGCGCCAACTTTTTTGCCCCTGGGCATGCTCACTGCTGCTTCACTCTATGCTCCTGGGTGCCTGTCTCTCACCTCAGCATACAAGCAGCTGCTTCATGATAGGAATCAGAATGTCTTTCTCCACCACTTAAGCCTCAGGGCAATTTACAAACCAGGAAAGTCAGGCATTCAGCCACCTGAGTCTTATGCGAGGGGCTGACCCAGTAGGTGCACTCAGAAGCTATCTATTGGATTGGGCTTCTCAGGTGAGTTCACATAAAACAGCTTGATGGGGAGTACAGGGGGGAAAAGAACCTCTCTTATAACCTTTAGCCTACTGGATAGTGCGCTCACCCAGCATGAAGAAGAACTTCCCTCCGCCCCTCTGGGGGGCCAGGGGAGGATTTGAACAGGGATCAGCCTACTCAGGTGAGTACTCTAACTACTGGAACATTTTGCTTTGGGCTTCTGTTCTACTTTTATTAATTTATTAATAATTAAATGTTGATAGGACTAGTGAGAGCTTTGAGTGACTCAATAGCCTAGTGGCTATGACACTTACTTGAAAGGTGGCAGATTCCTGCTTAAATCCCTTCTCTCCCTCAGAAGGAAAAAGGACTTGGTATCTTCCTTATCTGGGGTAAATACCTTATTCGCTAAGCTAAAGGTTATAAGGGATGTCCTTTTCCATTCTGAACCCTGCATGTGTGTTGGGCAACCAGACACCTATCTTCCCATGATCTGTGGTTCAAAAGCAGATTTAGGCATCTCCATGCAGCCTGAACTTTGGCCACTATGAGAGGGGAGGGGCTTAAGGAATACCCCTCTGGTCAGTATCTTCCATTAGCTAGCTTAGGCGGTTCCTTTCCTAATGTGCTGTCTTTGTGGATCACAGGCTAAGGTGCTTCTCACTCCTTATCCATCATGTAGGCACCTAACTCAGTCTTTGTGGATTGCAGGGTTATTTTTTTAGGCATCTAAAAGTTAGGCATTGTGGTGCATAGTGTCACAACACCCAAGTCCCTTCATGGATCTAGGTGGTAGTAATTCAGCATCCTGTAAGATCAGGTTATATAGGTGCTCAGCAGCATTCAGAATCTGGCCCATGGGATTTTTATTAGTTACATTACAAACTCAGATGCACAATGACATTGTCTTTTAAATAGTATAACAAAAGTAGACTACATTTTGATAAAGATGTGAGATTATCATGGAGCAGTACAGATATACATGGGGACAGAAATCAAGTCTGTGTATTCTTAAGTAAGAAAAATAGCAACACTACCACTTTGTCACAGTAGATTGACCTAATTCACGAGTGAAAGTCATAGGCTATAAAAATTATCTCATCTAGTAGAACCAAAACAGAATGAGCATTACCAATGCAGACTCACTTGCTAGAACCTGCAGGGATAATTAAAATAGGAAACTCAACGTAGTTTTAAACCAATTTTAGCAAAGATTTATACTGTTTAAAATAATGGAGGCTGAAAAAGAGCAGTAAAGCACTTTCTTTTTCACAGCTGGCAAGAGGCTGAGCAAGTGTGAAGTAGTGGTATTTCCAGTAGTGATAGGAAAGTGTTAGTATCATTATATAAGATGCTGGTGAGACCTCATCTGGAATACTGCGTACTGTGCTTTCAGATGGTAATTATCCTTCGCTTTCTATAAATCTTTGATTTATGTTCCACTTTTCTAACACTGCATCTACATAAGTCTGATGTAAGGGCCTATGGTCACCTTTGGAACATTGAACCAAGGGCCCTCACAACTCCTCTAGGTGTTAATAATTACAATCACTTAAGCATTTTTCCATTAATTATTCCTTTTGGAATTAGTGGAAAATAATCCGGTAGCTGTTTAGCATCACCTTCTTCACCATTGTAGAGTGGACATAGGAAATTTTCCAGAATAACTGCATTGTAAAGAAACATTAAAATTATCAGCTGAAAAAAAATGTATTGTAAAGTGTATTGACAAAGAGATCCGGCAATGTTTCCTCTCGTTTTTTTACAAGGATTTCTGAAACAAAATAATACCAGTTTACACTACCAGACCAACTGCTGACCTTTCTTGTGCAAACATTCTTGATTATTGTGGGATGTGGCACCATAAAAACAGGATTTCTTCCTTAAAGATTTGAAAAGTATGCTTTCCTGTACGGTACTATTGGGGTCAATATGAGGCAATTCCCTGGTTTTGTTTCCTTTCACTCTAATCATACTTCTCTACATTTAAGTGAAAAAGCGTTTGAAGGGCCTTGCTTCTTGGCTACTTGATAATATATTTCTAGGTATGAGTGTGGAGGGGTTGTTTTGGGGTTTGTTTGGGGGTTTTTTGTTTTGTTTTGTTTTTGGTTTTTTTTTTTACAAAAGATAGATTTTAAGGAGACAAACTATTTTCTTATAAAATATAACTTAGTTCATGTGCACTTTGTACACAATTGAACATGGAGCTCTGGCAAATGCTTGCTGAAAAATCTAAGTGGGACATATATCAGATACAACTCCTTTCTTTATAAACTAATATTAATCTGCAACTGACACATTGGAATAAACCTTGAAGTTCTTACTCAGCACTTACGTCAATGAGATATTTGTCTGTGGGTAGCCTGTAAGAGTTGCCCTATTGTAAATAAAAGTGGAACCTTAATAGCATTTCCTCTCACAATCCTTGCATTGGGTCAAGGTGTTTGTCCTTCAGATCAGAAGTTCCCTTTTCCCATCTCTTCTTGCTTTCCAAAGTAAAATTAAAGATTCCATGGCATCTTTAAAACAAAACTGTAGAAAACCCTTGTATCCAACATCCCTTCTCTCCAAATCCAATGAGTTTGAAACATGACCGCTTGTTCTTGTCTATAGTCATTTCATTACTTGTGACTTTCAAAACCATTTGAAATTCCTGAAGCATAAAGGACATTGGATAAAATGAGAAGTGGAGTTAAACTAGTTCACATTTACCCCCTGGACTTAAACCTGTCGCTTGAGTTTTGTTTTTGAATAATATCCAAAACTGGAAGACACTATTTTATAGCTCTGCTTCAGATGCAGCTGTAATCTCAAACCAATATCTGTTGAGCTTCTGGCACAAACTAACTTGATTTAGCTTCAGTTCCAAACACTACCACTTCTGACTATATTTGTATGTAACTAAATTATATTCTTATGCATTCTGTGACCACGGTCAGCAAATAAAAAATGAAATGATCAAACAGTAAAAGATATACAGTACACAATGTACTGAAAGTGCATTGAGCCTTAGATTTCTAAGCTCCAAAAATTATAATTACACAGTACAGGGGAGAAGAAAAATCAATGCTTTCAGAAGGCATTTAGAGAAAAGATGCATTTACATAGTAAATTAATTTTAAACAAAAGCAGTTTATCTTCTTTGGAGATTTGTGTGGCATGTAATGAAATCCAGTTAGAAAAATAAGGATAGGAGGCTCAGAAACCTTCACCTGCTTAACAACTACAGCAGCAGCTTTCTATTTTAATACTAAATTGAATGGCATTCTGATATATATACTGACAGGACCGTGATTGTCTTTCCAGCAGGAGACTATAGTTCCTCCCCCCTTCCCCAAATTGCTCATTCCAACATAGTAGTAGAAGTTACTGTTACTTAGAAACTAGCATCAATCATCAATCAAAGAAACCTTGTTAAAGGCACAGGAAGATAACATTCCGATGTGCAGAAAGAACAGCAAATGTGGATGGTGACCAGCGTGGCTTAGCAGGGAACTCTGTGGGGAGCTGAAACATAAAAGGGAAGCTTACAAGAAGTGGAAGCTTGGACAGATGACAAGGGAGGCATTTAAAGATATTGCTCGGGACTGCAGGGATAAAATCAGAAAGGCCAAAGGACAATTGGAGTTGCAGCTAGCAAGAGATGTGAAGGATAACAGAAAGGGGTTCTATAAGTATATCAGCAACAAGAAAAGGATCAGGGGTGGTGTAGGTCCCTTACTGAATGGGGTGGATGATGCGGAAAAGGCTGAAGTACTCAATACTTTTTTTACTTCAGTCTTCACAGGGAGGGCCAGCTCCCAGGCTTCTACACGGGGTAACGCGGAATGGAGAGAAGAGCGGCCCTCGGTGATGGAAAGTCAGGTTAGGGAACACTTAAAGAAATTGGATGTGCACAAGTCCATGGGGCCGGATGAACTGCATCCGAGGGTGCTCAGGGAGTTGGGGGAAATGATTGCAGAGCCGCTGGCCATTATCTTTGAGAACTCTTGGCAAACGGGTGAGGTCCCAGAGGATTGGAAAAAGGCAAATATAGTACCTATCTTTAAGAAAGGGAAAAAGGAGGATCCGGGGAACTACAGACCGGTCAGCCTCACCTCAATCCCTGGGAAAATCATGGAGCAGGTCCTCAAAGAATCCATCCAGAAACACTTGGAGGAAAATAGAGTGATCAGGAACAGTCAACATGGATTCACCAAGGGCAAATCGTGCCTGACCAACCTGATTTCCTTCTATGATGAGATGACTGGATTTGTGGATGCGGGAGGAGCCGTTGACATAGTATACCTTGACTTTAGCAAGGCTTTTGATACGGTTTCCCACAGCATTCTCGTTGGCAAGTTAAGGAAGTATGGGTTGGATGAGTGGACCGTAACGTAGATCGAAAACTGGCTAGATCAATGGGCTCAGCGGGTAGGAATCAATGGCTCGATGTCTGGTTGGCAACGGTAATGAGTGGAGTGCCCCAGGGGTCGGTCCTGGGGCCAGTTCTATTCAACATCCTCATTAATGATTTTGATGATGGAATAGACTGCGTGCTTAGTAAGTTCGTGTATGACACCAAGTTGGGGGGAATGATAGCTACTCTGGAGGGCAGGGACAGGATCCAGGGAGACTTGGACAAATTGGAACACTGGACCGAAAGAAACCTCATGAGGTTCAACAAAGACAAGTGCAAAGTCCTGCACTTAGGATAAAAACATCCCATGCACTGCTACAGACTGGGGACCAATCGGCTAAGTAGCAGCACTGTAAAAAAGGACCTGGGGGTTATGGTGGATGGGAAGATGAATATGAGCCAACAGTGTGCCCTTGTTGCCAAAAAGGCCAATGGCATATTAGGCTGCATCAGTAGGAGTATTGCCAGCAGATCGAGGGATGTGATAATTCCCCTCTATTCGACACTGGTCAGGCCGCATCTGGAATACTGTGTCCAGTTTTGGGCTCCCCACTACAGAAGGGATGTGAACAAATTAGAAAGAGTCCAGTGGAGGGCAACGAAAATGATTAGGGGGCTGGGGCACATGACTTATGAGGAGAGACTGAAGGAACTAGGCTTATTTAGTCTAGAGAAGAGAAGACTGAGGGGGGATTTGATAGCAACCTTCAACTACTTGAAGGGGTGCTCCAAAGAGGAGGGAGCTAGGCTGATCTCGATGGTCACAGAGGCCAGAACAAGGAGCAATGGTTTCAAATTACAGCTAGGGAGGTCAAGGTTGGATATTAGGAAAAACTTTCTCACTAGGGGGGTGGTGAAGCATTGGAATGGGCTACCTTGGGAGATGGTAGAATCTCCATCATTAGAGATTTTTAAGGCCCGGTTAGACAAAACATTGGCTGGGGTGATTTAGTGGGAGTGGTCCTGCTTTTTAGCAGGGGGTTGGACTAGATGACCTCGTGAGGTCCCTTCCAACCCTATTATTCTATGATTCTATGAAAATAAAAAAAACCCAAACCAATAATTTTACGAGAGAAGTATTTGGAGTCTGAATCTATCTAAAGAGATGATTGGAGCATATTCTCAGAGCTAGTTCTCAGTTTATTGTTGCCATAAAAATTTGGAAGGATGTACATCTAGTCTGTTAAATGTTTTTTTCCAGGCACAAAAGTTTATTTCAAAGGATTTGGGGGTTGGGTGTTATTTAAACGTTATAGTTGTTCTAACAACATCTTTACCTAACTATGTCTGGCTTATTGCTGCGACACTACAAGCATGTATATTATCCACTACAATAGTGCATTAAGGTCTAAGCATGAGTTGAAAATAATGTCTGAGTATGCGAGACATTGAAGGTCTCCGGAAAGTTTTCGACCCTCACTGAAAAGAATGTTGTTGACCTGTCGGTATTTTTCTGTTAGTAGCAATGGGAACTATGGTCTATTTGATATGATCAAAAGGAGTCTAAATACAAATAATAGGATAAAACTGAGCAAAGGAAATTTTAATATGAGTCTCTCCCAGTAAATGGGATGCCCCTTTCCTGGAATCATTTACAATAAGTCTGGACAAATAATTTGAGAATCTGCAATAGGAAACAATCCTATGTTGGCAGGAGGGTGAATCAGGTGACTTAATAGGTCCTTTCCTTTTTTTCATGTCTGGGATCCTATGTGCCTTGTTTTGTAATAACATCATTCCTGATGATCCTAATTGTACAATATGTGCTTTAGGAATAATGTAACTGTACTGGAAATGCTGAGTCATGGGTGATATAATCATTCGTATTGGGACATACCAAACGGGGGAAAGAGATGTTTCTGGGAATGAAAAACCAACACGCTGGCTTAGAAAACTGCAATTTGCAGAAGGTCAGACTAGATGATCATGGTGGTCGCTTCTGGTCTTGAGTCTATGGTATGGAAAGATTCCCAGATGAAGTGGCCTTGAAGACTGTAAAGAAGTTGTTGGTTTAACAACACACTAGCGGGAGTGCAGGAAGTTGGTACCATGCTAACTAGTAGTTTGGGAGTTCAAGTGGAAGGCTTCATTAAGATGAAACATTCCTGTATGTACACACGTAACCCCTTAGAAATTGGAAGCTGCTGGCCAATAAATAGTGAGTTCTGTCCTAGGTTCAAAACTGGACACCAGTTTAAACATGGGTCAGATCCAACCCAGCCCAGCAGGGAGGAGCTAGAGTTGCCTGGTGTAACCAAGACTGAATCTCTGGATTGTAATGCAATACAGTTTCCTATAACTCCTATGACTTTCTAGAAACCAGTGGGATTGAGAGTGGGACAACACCCTAAAAAAACAATCACAGACTGGAGGCCAAATGGCTTTGGGAGGTGTACCATATCCCTGAACCAAAGTCATTGTATGAGCCTAAAAGCTATGAGTTTTTTTTCTTTTTTAGTTGAACTTGTGATTAATAGTGTGTATACTGGAACAACTGCTTATGTAGTACAATTAAATGTTTGATTTAATTATCAGTATAATGCCCAGGCTGAATTGTGTGAAAGGAGATCTCTGAGTGTCAGAAGTCCAAATCCCTGTTTGTAAGGTACCTTATATGTAATACTCAAAATGTTAAACCCAGGTCATGATTCCTGCATTCTCATTTTGACATCCACACAAGAGACCACAAGAGTATGGATACACAGAGTTACAGAACTAATTATGCAAGAAGAGTTTTCTGGAGGAGCTTTGGTAACAAACATGGCAGGTGGACACCATTAATGCATAGAAATTGTTAAGAAAGGATTGTTGCAAATTGTTAATATTAATGATTGGAAGTATAATTATGGGCACCCAGATTGCCATGTATGGATGATGGCAGATATTAATCTTGTTGCAGTCACAGAAAATGATCAAATATGGTTGTGTATCGAATTGGTTTAATAAACAAAAGGGGTATAAAAGGTGTAAAAGATTCAGTCTTATTCCACTAATTTTTGGGGTCTTGAGCTCCTGAACTGATGTCAAGTGATCTCTGGTCTTCTGCAGTGCTCCACTGTGACTATGTTTGTCTCTTTATTTCTTCTAATTGTTGTGAGTAGGCTGCCATACATCATGGTTTAAAAGTATTTATCATCTCTGGGCTTTCTGCAGTTTTGTCACACCGATGAGTGAAATTATATTGTTTTTATGTAAGGGTATAATTGAATACATATATCTCACTCTATAGTTTATGTGGAAGGGCTACAGTAGAATATAAAATTATTTCAAGATGCATTATTCAGTTAACCATCTCCTTTCTACACATATTGATTTATGGAAAGAGGAAAATACACCTAGCAAGCAAATACAAAACAAAATATTTGTTTCTTTTCATTGTTATTAATGGATTCTTTGGATCAACCATGCAGCAGACACTAGTTTGATATTTTTTTGGTGGGGGAAGTGACTTGAAAGAGTGGCAAATGAGCAGCATACTCATCCATTCCTGTGGGGTAAGAAGCTGAACTAATGGGCTTTGATACCCATCTTTGATTCTTCAATCTAATCCTCTTTGATGGAAAGGAAAATAGCTGCAATGCAAATTTGGAATATGGGGTTGATTGGGAAAATTGGATGTATGATTTTATCACAGCATGCACCACATAATTAAATTATGAGAGAATCTGAATTCTTGGGCTTGCCTTTACATAACATAACATTCTGATTTCCATGTTATCTAAATCTGGCAAATATTGTGTATTTAATATTGTGCAATTTATACATAGTTACAATTTATATTAGAAACTGTTAATGCTAAAAGATGAGAAAAAGTTCCCTCCTGTTATAGCAAGTGATCTTTGGATACAAATTCATAATGTAGGCTATGCTTTTCCTTATTAGATGAATTAACCTTAGAGTACTTTAGACTATAAAAATTTAAGTGGGCTGTCATAATGTAGCAGTAAAAAGACATTAAATCAATTTAAATGCTGTATTCAAGTTTCCAATTCTGGTACTTCCAACATAGTGAATACTCACCCCATTCTATGCTTGGGTGGGGTGTGTTGGCCTGTATTATGCAGGACATCAGATAACATCCTCATAATGTATCTTTCTGGCCTTTACATCTGTGTATTCTTGGTACAATAAAATCCCCCCTCTGTCCGTTTGTAACCTATATATCTCTGCAAATGATTATGAAACTAGATTCAGGGAGAGACATTTGTTCAGAAAGTGTCATGCAACATTGCTGTCTAGTTCCACACTGTGCAGCACATTAGCAGGATCTGCAATTTACAGAAATATATGTATTTTCGCTATATGTTCTTTGAAGGAAGTACATTCTACTACTTTATTAGTTTAAATTAATTATGTTGATTAATGTCCAGTTTTGCAATACACACTCACAAGGGTAGATCCATTGGTTTCAATTTCTCATAGTCACTGTTGATTTGAATATTTATCCAAATAAAGGCCACAAGATCAAACATTCAAATCTGTGTTATCAGTAGAACCTTGTAAAGCTCAGCAATATTTTTGGCAAAAAGGGATTCATGTTCTTTGGTTTCAATCACTGTAGCTTTGGGTTACCTGGGTTTTATTTTAAATTTTGGGCTCAAATACATTCAAGAATTTGAAAGCTCAATTTGAAACTGCTGAATTTCGTCAGGTTCTCACGTCAAAATCATACAAAACTACGAACTCCACACGATTTCCACAAGACACCATAAATTAGATCTGCTCCATTTGAAAATTAGCCCAGGGTAGATGAAGTAGTCTAAAATCTGGGCTGAGTTTCACATGTTATATTAAAATATTGTTGACAGCTGGCAAGATTTTGTGACCTGCAAATTCATAATAAGTTTTGCACAGACCCAGTGTTTAGCCTTTGCCCTTCTCCTAGGAATGCTAAAATTTTTCCTTGTTGCAGAAATTTTCCTTGCTGTGACTCATTCTCTTGTCATTCCTTTGAGCACTATTGGTGGTATTGCCTATTCTCTCATCTCTGTCTCCCTGCACATTAAGCAATAAATGTCTGCTTATTGAGATTCCAAATTCTCCTTGTCAGTCTAAGCTGGGTCAATAGCCAGCTCTTCCCCACACGTCCTATGTGACCTTGGGAAAGTTACTTAATGTCTTTGTACCTAAGTCCCCTAACTATAAAATACGGATACCACTTCATTTATCTGACTGTCTTTCTTGTCTGGTTTGTAAACACTTTGGGAAAGGGGCTGTCTCCTCTCTTGTATATGTAGAACATTTGGCACAACTTGGCTCTGATATCACTTATAGCTTCTAGGTACTACTGTGATAAAAATTAAGAAAAACACCAAGAAGCTCCTTCACTTCCAGCACCAAACTAAGGGCATCCTGCGGGCACCTAGCATTCACTAGTTATGAAGCAGGAGAATGACACATGCATACTATTTAGTGATCATTTTTGTATATGCCTAAGACTTTGTGTTATGATTTCTGATTGCGTTATCTAGATACATAAGCTACTAAATTGCCTTATCTAAAGATTTTCAGCTTTGTCCATTGTTATCTTCAGACAAACTAATTAGTTTCTGATTCCTTACTGAAGTTAGAGGTTTTGAAGCCCATTTTATGACTGCAGTATGTTCTGATTGGAGGGGAAAAACCAAGTGAACCTCCTCAGTGCTACAGTCTATGGAAAACTATCTGTCAGGAAGTCATTTAACATATCTTCAAGCAAATTCTGAAACTAGAACATAAAATTCAACATCATGTACATTCTTGAGAGTCACTGAACTGATATAGCCATGAATGGATTGCAACCATCCACATGGAGTTTTCTCTACTTGTAATCCAGGACATAATTTTGATGAACGTACTTCATTGAATAATGCAGCTCTGGCTCAAAGTAAGTTACTTACAAAGTTTTATATGTTTCAGAAAACTAATATAAGAGAACTTTAGTCACTCTGTCCTCGAGCCTCCCCTTCCACAGCCTACCTCTGCATTACTCACTTGCGGGAAAATCCCACACAGATGAACCCTGCCACACAACAAGGTAAGGACTTCCTGCGCAGCCCCTAAAAAATAGAAGGCTGTTATATTCCTACCCTTGTGCATAAAAGAATGAGATACTGAAGAAAACACTCAGAACATTCAAATTAATTAACCTTGGAATTCTCTCCCAGAAATTCTCCTTAAAAGCACTCCATGAACAATGGGAAAAGCTTGTAATTGTCTGTTTGTAGCACACATTTACAGAGCACTCCTAAATCTCACCATAATTTAAAATGCAGACTTCAAAAATGTAGTGTAGGAAAATACTATTGAGGATCTGCAGTTACACGAAGTTTAGATGAGAGGATATTCTCATTCTCTCTTTAGTTACTGAATTCAAAAACCTCAAAGGATTTTCTGTCAAAAAGCTTATAAAACGAGACTTCTGTAGCTGCGTTACAAGGATGAAAGTTATAACAGAGGTTGAAGTTCAATGCAAAGAGAGATATCTCTGCTGTCTTTTAAACACGTCCACACAGTCACATAGGCTGCGTCTACACTGGAAAATTACGTCGAATTAAGCATGGCTTAAGACGACTTAATTTGCCCTGTGTCTACACTACACTTTGCTTAAGTTGACTTAAGCAGCTTGCTTGGCATGCCCCCCAAAGGGCATGTTAAGGAATCTGCCAGGTGATATGGTCCCAGGGTGTAAACTGATGAGCCATTAAGAACAGTATGATTGTATTCTTTATGTCCTTAATGGCTCATCAGGATACTCCCTGGGACCATTCTACCTGGAAAATTCCTAAACATTAAGGAGACAATGGTTGTTCATTCCCTCCCGTCTAAGGCATTCCTCCAGAATGACACAAGTTAAAGTATGGATATAACATCAATGTCCTAACTTCTAATTGAAATAGGATTCCTAGACATAAACTAAATAATCATTCCCAGCAAATTACTACCTTTCTATTGATACCAAACATGACATAGTTCCTATGGATTATAGCATTTATGAGATAGCCATTGAAAATAATATCATAAATGCTTCCCTAAATCCAGACAGCATCACGCACAGGGCTCTGCCCTGCCAGAGTCCCTGTCCCCCTTTGCCCCATTGCACACAGGGGGTGCCCCCCTGCCACCATGGACCTGCCCAAAGTCCCCCTAGCCCGACAAAGTCGACCTAGAGCATCCAGTGTGGACACTCTAGCTCGACTTTGTAAGTTCCCCTTTAAGTTGACTTTAATTTTAAGTGTAGACACACTAAGTCGACTTAGTTAAATCGACTTAATTAAAGTCGACTTAAAAGTGCAAGTGTAGACATAGCCATAGAGACTTCTAGAAGTTTCATAGTGCAAGTATAAAATCAGCACACTCTGGTCCTTTAATTTTTTTTCTTTAACACAAAAAATCTGTAGAAACAAAATTATAGTAATATTTTATAATTTTCTATTTCTGACTACTCACGGAATTGAAACAAAATATTCACAATATTGAAACTGATGGTAGTATTTTCTGTGAAATATGCTAACTTGAGAAGTGGAATGTACGCCTCTTAAAAGTCCTAGTTCTCTTTAGGGTTTAGGGTTTGGCTTTTGAATTTAACATTCTCTGTCCACCAGACATTAATCTTTTGGGTTTGCCACTGGAGCCTTATTTAGTTGCTTTAAAGACTCAGTTTAATTTTATTTAAGCATTTGATTTCAAAGTGATGTTACGTGTATGCGACATGTATGAAAGGGTCCATGTATTAATCTTTGCCATTGCTAAATTGTAATACATAAGCCACAGAGGTTACCATTCCCTCTTCCACCCCAGCTTTCCCAGCAAAAGGTTTAATGATGTTTCATTATTTGAATATTCTGATATTCAATATGCTGCTGGCAGACTTATGTGGATGAAATTCTAGAAAAAAGAGCTTTCTTTCTTGTCTTTTCTTTGGTATTTTGATCATATATGATTCTTAATTACAGTTGGGTTTGGATTTTTAAATACTGTAGTGGAAAGATATGACACACATATCTATTGTAATACATTCAAGATGAAAAAGGAAACTCGCTGACTGTTAAGAGACACCTTAGATTTATTTGGCTCAGTACTGAGTGTGTTAGGAGATACTTTGTGAGGACAATAGATGGTTGAAAACTTGACAGATGCTTGAATCTTTGGTGGAAATTCAGCTATTATTTAAGCAGATGTGATACCACTGAAATTATTGAAGTTGCACACACTTAAGTAAGGTTTGAGTATTGCCACTTCTGCTTAATCTACAGATTCACTGAGCTCAAGTGGGCTTATTTTATGTTCCCCAACAGTTGCAGTGAAAGGGGACAGGATGGAAATATAGGAGGTAAAGGTCACTTGTATTTAGTATTTTACAGGAACTTTATAAAAAGCTGCCTCAATGCATTAAAACTATTTAAACTCAAGTATTCTGAAGATAAAGAATTCTGGTAGGTAAATAATCCATGTTCTTTCTAATTGCTGCCAGCTAAACTGTTAAGGACAACATCTAATCTGTCATTACTCTTCAGTGGTTTATAAAAAGCCAGGTACACTTCATTCCAAGTAAGCAAACCACAACACCTTTTACAGGTGTCATCACAAGCAGCTAAATATTTCACAAATGGTTTAATCTCATCATAACTGATCAGATACATTCTTGGATGCAATTGCTAAAGGAAACAATAATACATAGTAAATTTATTCTCTTCCATTGTTCCTATAAACACATCTATTCCTCTCTCTAAATCAGTGGACTTCAACCTTTTTTGGATCAGTGCCCCATTTTTCAATATTTTCACATTTGCAGTAAGTTTACTTCCCCCACCTACATAAATTACTTTTTATAAATTGCCACTGTCGTTAAATTGTTACATTGTCGTACTGTTCATCGTTGATTACAATTTTCAATTTATTTACATTTTAAACTCAGATATTTTAAATAGGATATCAAACAAAATTTATTCATTATTCATACAAACTTTTTATAAATTACAGCCGGATGAGCATGGCCATTATCTCCTTCCTTCATTTTTGTAGCTCCCACCAAAAATCACGAAACGCCCACTAGTGGGCGGTATCACCCAAGTTGAAAACCACTGCTCTAGATAAAGCCATACATTTTGTCCACCAAGTGCCTAGTAGTGGTGTCTTAGAGGATCAGTCAATCACATGATCTGAACAAAGAATTCTAATGTGTTGGATGGTGTTGTACCCCAGATTTAATAATTATTTTGGGATTTTAAATAATTATGATGATGATTTATTAAATTGTTACAGAAGTAGGTTTTAGTCCAAATCTAACCACAGATGAAATTATATAACTAAGGACTTCCCCAAGAAACAATTAGAGTTACAAGGATTCTTAGGAGATTTTATAATAATTCTTTATTGCCAAACGCATGAGGCATAAAACTGATAAAAGTATTAATGGGTAAATATACAATAAAATATATTTAAGAAGTCTTATACAATTGATGACAGACTAAACCAAACTATATTCATTCTATGAAAGTGTATGTTAGCAATCTGCTTGTAGCAGCCAGGGGAAGTAGAACAACTCTGAGCTTCTGAGGGCCCTGAACAAGCCCAGCAACTCGTGGTCTATAGTTGGGCTGTCTGGGAACTGCTGGGAAGAGGGGTTTGATCTAACCAGTGTAAATAAAGAGCACAGGTGACAGCAATGATGAACTGCTAAATCATTTGTAAAATCCTGTACACTGGGGGAGTGGGACCTGAGAGGCCAGAAAGGGGCACATGGGCTGCAACAGGTTATAAGAGGAAAATGCTACCAAATCATAATGATGATATACTACTCCCATATTGCATAATTGTGTATAATTGTCATACTGCACAACCTGGGACATTACATTAAGAACAGCCATTCTGGGTCAGACCAATGGTGCACCTAGCCCAGATCCTGTCTTCTGACAGTGGCCAATACCAGGTTCTTCAGAAGGAATGAATTAAGTGTTCAATCCTGTCAGTCCCTCCCAGCTTCTGGCAAATAGCAAGCCCTGTGTGTCCTGGCTAATAGCCTTTGATAAACCTATCCAATTCTTTTTCAAACCTCATTTAGATTTGTCTTTCATAACATCATCAAGCAAGTTGTTCCACAGGTTGACTGTGTGTTGTGCCAAGAAATACTTCCTTTCTTTCTTTTAAAGCTGCTGTCTATTAATTTCCTTTGGTGACCTCTAGTTTTTATGTTATGAACAGGAGTAAATAACACTTCCTTATTTACTTTCTCCACACCAATTATGATTCCATAGATCTCTATCATTCCCCCCCTTTAGCTGTCTTTTTCCCCAAGCTGAAAAGTCCCAGTTTTATAAATGTCTCCTCAAATGGAAGCTTTTCCATACCCCTTGTCATTTTAATTGCCCTTTTTTTACCTTTTCCGATTCCAATATATCATCAGCTCTGCAAGCAATATTCAAGATGGGGGAGTACCATGGATTTATAAAGAGACAATACAATATTTTCTGTTATATTATCTATCCCTTTCTTAATGATTCCCCACATGCTATTAGCTCTTTTGACTGCTGCTGTATATCGAGTGAATGTTTTCTGAGTACTATCCACAATGACTATAAGGTCTCTTTCTTGAGTTGTAACTGCTAATTCAGATCCCATCATTTTATATGTATAGGTGGGAATATGTTTTCCAATGTGCGTAACTTCGCATTTATCAACACTGAATTTCATCTGCCATTTTATTGCCCACTTACCCAGTTTAGTGAGATCCCTTTGTAATTCCTTGCAGACTGCTTTCAACTCAACTATCTTGAGTAGTTTTGTATCATCTTCTTACATTGTTTTATGTAAGAAGTTCCTTTGAGTTCAGGGCTCTGTTGCTTGGTGTGTTGTCCTAGAACTAGTTTACCTTACATTGGAGGCTGGTCTGTCCTCAAACAGTTTAATGATCTGATGAAGACAAATATGGCAGAAAGACATATTTGCTTCCTACTACGCACTTTGCTGAATATAGTAGAGATGGAGCAAAGAATCTGGGTCAAAGAGTCTAAAAAAAAAAAAAAAGGCATAAAAATCAGTGGTGGTATACAAACCCTCCATCACTGCTTTGTAAGAAGAGCATCAAGGAGGCATTCCAGTCCAAATATGTCTTGGTCTTGACTTGGTCTATAGCAGTCTGTTATTGTTATTGTTATTCTTTGGGGCACACTTCAAGATTTATCTGTTCTACCGCCTTTATCCCCTTTCTTTTACCCTTAGGCAAGACTGTATAGTGGTATTAATGGGAAGGACTCCAGCAAGGAATTCTTTTGGGGAGGAGTATAAATTGCATTTTAAAATTTCTTTTGATGACTGTGATCTAAGGGGTGACTGACTATGTGTTTATTTTAATATTTGTGGTTTTAATTATGGTCAAGACTCCCGCTAATCTGGCATGGTTGCTCCTTTGTGGTAGAACGGTAGAAATTCACATAAAGAAAAGACAGTTTTGGCAAAGAGCTGAGAAGTAGAAAATTTCAGAGTTAAAATGTGGGATGTGTCACCTCAGTCTTCGGATTTGATTCTCCATGGTCTTTCATCAGGTAGTATCATTTGTGATTGTACAAAGTGAGTGTAAAACCCTAAAACCCCCAAATGATAGTATTTTAAAGCTAGCACAGAGCAATGCAGAGGAGAATCAGTTATCTTGTTGTCATTAAAATCAGTTTATGCTACTATAAAGGTTCAAGAAAATTAAACTTAATCGAAAACCAGGATTCCCCCATCGCTACTGAGGTACAATGAGAGTTTTAAAAAACATGCATTGCACCAGCATGAGTTCAATGGTTAAAAGCTGCTCAGGACTTATTTTAAAAATATCTCAGAAATATGCAGTAATTAGTCATGATAGTCTTGAATTACACTTCCTGCATAGCATCAAGTCTATGATGATCATTTAACTCATGGAACTGCTTTCTTTCATTAAAAATGATTACTCAAGCATGATTTTAATAATTTATCGAGGAAAAATCGTAAACAGTCGTTAAATCCCCAAGCTTTTATGTTCTGCAGATGTTGTTTGCTGTGCCATTCTGGGTAAGTGAAAACGCTTAAAAAAAAAAAGTTTGCAATAATGAAATAATATTTTGTAACACTCCATAGAAATTTTCCAATTTATTAAAGGAAATTTAATACCAAACTTGAATACCAAATATATTTAATAATACATGTAATGTAGCTTTATCTCTTTTCTCTAGGGTGAACCATAGCCTCCTTCTGAATAATGCAGGAGATAATTTCCTCATGATCATATCGTTAGGTATACTGAAGTAATTTATATTTCCCACCATTATTTCACAGCTTATTGTTAAGATGTTTAATCTTCCTGCTGCTGAATGCCATGAAGTCTCTCTGGTTAACAGCTTTTCTTTTCGACACATCATGCTAGAAAAATTCAGGGCTTGACTCTTATTTTACTTACATCACCCATGCTCTGGTGTAACTCTGTTGACGTCTGTGGAGATACTGCTGAATTCAGGCCTACAGTAAAGGCATGTTACTCAAAAGACAGAACTCAACTCCAATCTGATCTTCAAGCCATACTATACTCTCTTGTGCTGTGATTCAGCCTGCTCTCACAGTTCTTGGTGCTTGAGTCAAAGTCTTTTACAATCATTGGCTATGTCTACACTTGAAAAGTTAGGTCGACTTTAAGTCGACTTAAAGTGGACCTTATTAACCTTAACAAAAGTTGACTTAACTTTTCAAGTGTAGATGTGGCCCCTTTTTGACCTTATTAAGTCAACTTAACGTTTTAAGTCGACTTAAAAAGGTACACCTAGGCACTACTCCGCGTCTCCACTGGCTTAATTCAATTTAATAAAGTCGACTTAAGCGCTAGTTCGAATTAAAACTATGTGTTATTAAATCGAACTAACTTTTCCTTAATTTGACTTAAGCTGCTCCTTAAATCGAATTAAGGAAAGGCCAGTGTAGATGCGGAGTAAATTAAGTCAATTTAAGCCTCCTTAAATTGACTTAATTTGTAAGTGTTGACACACCCAAATGAGTCAGGCAGCGCAATCATGACCACTTCACTCTGTTCCTCCAGCCCCTTCTTCTCCACTCTCTTGGCACGCATGCTCTATCTCTCATGGAGAGTTGTTCCTCAATAACCACAGTCTCCGTTTTCCAGTGGGGATGAGAGATAAGTAGAACACTACTTCTCCCTATCCCTAGCATTTTATTTACTGTTCATGGTGGCAGAGTGTCTTTCCTCCTTGCAGACACCACTGTTCCTCTATCTTGTTTCTTCTAGCTTTGACCTTTGCTGATATAGACCCAGATCCTTACTCTCTCAAAAGAGCTTTCAAATGGGAAGAAACTTTTCAAGTGCAGCCATTGTATGTCAGAGCCTCTACCATACCCACTCTTTGAGAAAAAGTAAAAGCTATTAGAAATGCAGTTTTCATAGACAGGGAGGAACCAGATGGCCATAGGTTTAAAGGGAGACCTTCTAGGCATCTGAACACCAACCTGAGTTACCATGCTGGTGGATGGCATCTTATTTGTGGAGAGAAGTTGTCTAGTCCATTGAGAAGCCTCTTCATTGTAGAAAGATAAAAGACAGAAAAACCCTCCAACATATGAAAGAAGGCCACAATAGCTGCCAAATGTACTTTTACAAGGTTTAAAGATAATCCTGTCATTTTAAACTATCAAATGTAATCTGTAATCAGATGTAACAAATGATGGTAGAGAATGTAGATGAAAGATCTTTCAGGTAACACAAGTGTTTGCATCTCATCCACATTTGGGTATTTGTGTCATGAGTAGATTTTTTTCCTGCTATGTAACAGCTCTCTCTTTACATCCTTGGAACAGGTTGTTACTAACCCCATGATCCATATGACCCATGTCTTGAGATGAAGAACCCTAAGATTGGGTTGATGGATTTGACCTACATCCTGAGAGAAGAGATGGACCTCATAAAATCTCTAGGAGGTGTTTAATTGGGAGGGATGAGATCTGAGCTTTCTTTTTTGGGAAGAGGGTATAAATTCCCAGAGAGAGAAAAAGATGGCTCTAGAATCTTTTAAGGTAGGCAGAGAGTCATCAATTTTTTTCAGCAAATAATTTTGATCTGTCAAAGGGAAGGTCCTGAATTGTATTTTGAATTTCCCTTTAAATCTGAGAGCTTAAGCCAGGAGGCCCTTCCCATGACCACCATGGAGATAGAATGAGTGGCTGTATCAGTGACATCCATAGAGGTCTGCAGAGAGGTTCTTGCAAGTCGCTGATGTCCTGCAATGGTCACTTGGAATTGCTGCCTCTGGTCTGTTGAAAGATGCTCCATAAAACCATGCAGCTTTGAATGATTAGTATGTCTGTATTTTGCCAAAAGGGCTAGATAATTGGTGATCCTAAATTGTAAGATGGACAATCAGTGTGACTTTAGACCAAATAAATCAAGATGCTTTAGGTCTTTATCAGATGGAATTGATTTAGCATGGTCATGTCTGCCATGTTCATTCAGAGCATCAACTACAAAGAAATTGAGAGATAGATGCCAAAAAAAAAAAAAAATCACAGTCCTTCGAGGGAACATATTCTTTGTTCACCCTCTTACAGGTGAGTGGTACTGATACAACTAGGCCTCATTAATAGGTAGTGAAATGCATAATTTATGTTGTGACTCCTTAATCTCCTCCAGTGGAAATTGCAAGGAGGCTATCCTTTTAATGAGGTCTTGGAACTGTTTAAAATTGTCATCCAAAGGTAGTGAATGAGGCATACCAGCTTCATCTGGGGAGAAGGAAGAGATATTAGTTATAAAGATAATCTTTTCATCCAATATTGCTTCCTGCTCCTCAGAGGATTCCTCTTGTGGATCAAAAACCTTAGAGAGACAGGCTCACAGGGGTTGACTGCACTTCTCCCAGCAAAAAACACGGGGGGCCGTGGATAATTACTGGAAGTAAGCAGTCCATTCATCCCTGTATGGCCGCATAAGGTGGTGCATAAGGAATGGGTGAAGGCATCAAGTTGGAGTATGTCTTTCATGAGGATAGTCTGACTCTTTAGAGTAATAGGATAGAAAGTTTCTTGGTAATGGAAGGAAAGGCTCTGAACAAACGTGGGTGATTGATGAAAAGACCCCATAATCTTCCTTCTCCTTGTCACTTGGTAGAGATGGAGCAGTCATAAAAATAGGCAGAGACTCTGCTGAACAAATGTCGGGGGACCAAAAAATGGTTGGTGCCAAGAAAGAGCGATTCAGGTATTTCTGTTACTGCCAAGTCCTGGGAAAACAGAAATACTTGTGGCACCAGATCAGTGGACCATACCAGTGCACTAAGTTGGGCAGAGGTAACTATGGCAGAAAGCAACGATGGTATCGAAGGTCTTGTGTCCTCTGATAAATGACCAGTAGATGTTGGTCTGGTCTCTTGGGGAGCTGAAGAGTTGAGTTCTGAGGTCTTAGTACATTATTTGTACTGATTTAGAGGAACTGGTCTTCTTCCCACTGCTTCTCTCATCACTCAGTGATTCTGATCTTCTGGAGTCAGAGTCCTTAGAGTCCTTTGGCTTGCTGGTGGTCAACAGCATTCTTAGGAACCAGCAACCTTGTGGGTACTGAGTTGGAAATTGGTAGGTGCTAAAGCAGATGTCTGAATCTGAGACTCTCTCTATGCAGAGGACTTGAAGACCACTTTCTAGAGTCTTTTTGAGAGAATTCCAGAGATTTCCTCTTTGATGTTCTAGAGGAGTGCTGCCCTGAGACAGTCAAGGCAGTTGACCTGTTTGGAGACCATTGTACCGGGGGGTGGATGTCCTCTGGCTGAGGTTAGAAGGTGATCAGAATGAACTTTTCATCATGAGGAGACAGGGTTTAAGTTCCCAGCAATTTCTGGCCCTTTATTTTAATTATAGACAGAAATTAAACCTTTGGGGAACATATGACTCTCCAAGGCAGCAAGGCGTACTGGGAGTGTCAGTCACTGATCAGAATATCCTCTCGGCACAAAAGGCCATATTGCATGGGAGAATTGTGATCACCTTCCAGGGTTTACATTCTTGGGTGCTCAGAGATTAGGTCATTATTGCTAAGATTATATTATGTATTAGGGTTTTTTTGAATGATATTAATTTACTAATTTTTCTGAAAAAAAGAAACAAACCATCCTGTAAGAAAGTTTAAAATAAGGCAACATTGGGAATCGGGTCAGGCCTGTGTCACAGGATATATTATGGGACTGCATTAAGGGCAATCAGCATATATATTTAAACATAACATAAGAATAATAAATTAGTAACCCTCAGCCTGTAATAAGATTTGTTTAGAATAAAATTTGCTTTTTGCCTGTCTGTATATGTATTTTTGCATTATAATGAAGAATGCTTTTTTTCCCCTTTTTACATATTAACCCGGGTCCCTATTCCCTTTGGGAACCCCCTGCCCTTTAGGAACTGTTAATTCAGTAATGCTTGGACATTAAGATACTGCTTAATACCTGGTCATCTCTTAGAGTTCACAGTTGTTATGGTAACGGGGTCAGGCTCTGCTTCTTGCAATTAGAAGTTAGTGAAATATTTATTATTTTCCCTTTCCCAGCTCTCTTTCTCATGGTTTCAGCTAGAAATGTAACAAACAGAAACTATCCTCTCTCTCCTGCATAAAAGCCTTGAAAGAAATACATCTATCAATTTTCCCACCCCTCTCCTCCTTGCAAAATGTTTGATAATATTATAGGCATTGTTGTAATAAAAATAACATGTTGTGAGCTAGACGCCTGTGCACCACTAACTAAATCCGTAAACATGTAAACAGGGGCATAACTAATAATATGTATTACGTAATCATTATATGGGTGTTAAAGTCACCAAATAAGGGTCTTTGGGACACTGTCAATCATATATGTATTATCATACTGTTCTGTATAAGAGAGTTGTAAAACAACCCTGCAGTGCTCACTCGAGACATCGAGACGAGTGGTTAATAAAGGGTTCCATTTACCCCCACCCTCCAGCGGGACAACTTGTTTGGGTTTTTTTCCAACACATCCCACCTTTCATTCTAACAGAAAAAAAATTTCACCACCATCCAGGATCTTCTGTCTGGTTAAGTTATTAATCTGCTTTTCCATTTTTAGTTTTATTCTATTCCTTGGCCATATCTTCCCATGCATATCTTGATCTATTTCTATCAATATGGCTAGTGAAGATAATATTTTATAAGGTATATCTTAAATGGTTCATTTCATATACTGGATTCATATGAAATGCAGTTTTTACAGTGTGATTAGTAATTCAATAGCTTCCATGGTTTGAACTTTTATTATTATGCACACAGTACGTGATGCAGAACAGCACATAAAGTATGGATTTAATTAGATGGGTTATGCTATCAGTTATGGACTGAAAGAAGTAGAATACAATTCAAGTCTATTTATTGTGTAGCTTTCTCCATCTTCAAATAATACGAAAATAAAACAGCACACCAACATTGAACTCTTACCATGAGAGTTTTAACTTCAGTTCATCCATTTGGACAATAATGTGAAAGATACATATTATTAATGGTCTGTTTTTCTAACTCAGATTTTAGTATTACACTGTATGGAAGAGCAAAAGATATAGGGACTAATTTCCAATCTTTATTTCCTATTGAATTAAAGAAAGTTTTGCACAAGAAAGGAATGCAGGATTGGGCCCCAAACCAGTGGAATACCCATCTCCAAGATATTTTAAAATCCTGTTGTAGAATGAAATTGTGGTTTTGCTTTGCAGTTCCTGTGGAGCATGATGTAAATGTCTAGGTGATTCATCAGCACTCCCAATAATTGTTTAAGACATGTAATCATAATCTTACTAATGCCATTTATATTACTAGTTATTTTCTCTAATGATTGATTAGCAAAGAAAAGCTTGCAGTAGCAGCTTTTTGAAGAGCAGCTGAAAATTGATAGTACCTTGTGGTGCCCTTCATCCTGAGTTTCCAGTAGTCACACAGCTTCACTTTTCTCTTTATAAATCAAGCATTTATGATTACACAATGGCAAGAATGTCTTTTCGCTCCAACAGTGCCATTGGTGTCAAAGCTCATCATGGTCAAAGAACATAAGTTAAATATTCCCTGGCTCCTTCACCATCGGTTTTCTTAATCTTCTGATGATTAACCAAGCTAAGAATGGTAATGAAGTCAAGCTTCGATGCTCCCTGTACTGCACACGTTCTCTCTCTCAGGTACTTGTATAGCTCCCCATTAGCGTAGTAGCTGAATGCCTCCAAATCACTCATCTCACAACACCGCTATTACTATTTTACAGATCGGAAAATGAGGTAAAGAGAGACTAAGTGACTTGTCTAATGTCATATAGGAAGTCTGTGGTAGGCCAGAGAATTGAGCCTGTGTCTCCTAGACCCCATACTATCACCCTAACTGAGTACAGGGGTGTATGTCAGGGAACCTTTCTAACTGGATGTGTCTGATGTGTCAAGAAGATGCAAACTTTTTATATCCCAATGTCCGTGTTATGTACATGTTGTCGTTCAGAAACTCCACTAGTCAACAGGTGATGATTCTGTATTCTAAAGGAACATAGTCGAATTGAGGGCTAAATACCAGGACTTTTGCATCCCCAATATGTGTGTGCACCTCCCAAAAGAGCTCCCCATCATCCTCACTGATTTTCCCTTCTTCCTTTGCTGACCTCATGGAAGTTTTAATTATTCCGGATACTGAGGTAGATTCCTGGTTGATTGCTCTTCACCTACTGGCTCAGGACTCCTTGCATTTTACAGTTAGGTACTGTGTGTATCTGATCTTATATGTAAGGATGCCTCACTAAAGCTGTACAGCATTTGATATCACATATTGGGAGCCTGCACTGCCTCCAAGCCTTTGCAAAGTTCACTGCATGAAGACCGTGCTAGAATGTGAACTTCAGATTTCATTTCACTTACATGTTTAACTGGGTTTCTGTCTAGCCAGCTAAGCATTTCTAATGTATCCATCACTGTGGTACTGTAGCTGGGAACCAATGAATCAATTGCTACAAAAGCAGTTAATGAGCGTTTTGCTAATTAATGACTTGAAGAAAGTTAAAGTAGTGAATTTTGTGGCCACTACATTCATGAATGATTGGGAAGGGAATGTCTTTTTAAAGTTTTTGATAAAATGACACACTAAACCAACCGTAAAGAAAAAATATAGAAAATAAATTTCTAGGATTTTATGGGAACATTTTATAGCTTTTAAAAGGCCACGTTTAAAGGTTCTGGTTTTAAATAGAGCTGAGGGACCTGTGAAACCAGCCCAATAAGCAAGGTCATCTTTAAAAAACTGAAAGGAAGGAAACCTGCCTGTACTTGCGTCTCTCAAGGGCACAGCCTGGTTTAGAGGCAGAGGAATTTTTTAATTGAGGGAGAATTAAAATAAGAAGAAATATTTTTTTTAAATGGTTCAAGCTAGTCCAGGAGAATCTAGAGGAATCTGATTACCAGTCATCAACCAGATGAGGGGTGAGAGGTAGGAATCTGCTACAATCTTTAGAGTTCACTTTAACAGCAAAGAAAATAGAACATGTATTGCACTTGCTACTTCATATTGGTAGGTCCTAGTAAACTCAAGATGTCCAAATATTGCCATAATATTGGGACAAATGTTATCTAAATATAACCCTCATATCCAGAGAGTTATTTATGAAACCCTATCCTATTGCCATCTGTCGTTAGCCAGGTGATTACCATATGCTAAGAAAAGAAAATCACCACCATCCCCAAAAGAAAGAAAAAAAACCCAAAATACCCATAAACCCCCAAAACAAAAACTAAACTCCTTTTTGCAATGGGGAAAACAAAAACAAACAAACCCACAGCAAACCATTTTAGGAAGTAGTAGTACAACAGGCTGTGTCAATGTTTGATAAAGGGAAAGCAGAGAGTAATGGCAAGAATAAAATGTGTTAATTGTGTTCTTGATTTTTTTTCTTTTAATTAATCTGGCCTCCTACTCACCATGCAGATTGTCAAACTGCGTATTCTGCAGGTGGCTACACACTGTCAAGCATATATTCATGCATATTTGCCACATGGCATTTGATTGTGGCTCTTGAAGGAAGTTAAGGAAGCAGGATGGGAGAAGCCCATGCCCATAGTTATAATAGGATTAGAGAAAAATAACAGTGCTGTTCAGATAATAATCCTCTTCCACAACAGAATTCCACCAGTACATTTACTGCCTTTACAGAATCTTATGTGCACCAATGAATTTATTATCATTGCCTTGGATTGGCCCAGCTCTTCTGTTCGGCACCTAACTTCCCTTGCAATTAATGGGAATTAGGAACCTAAATGCCTCAGAGGATCTAGGCCATTGTGACTTAATCCCCTGAATAAGGGGCAGTGCATACTGGTTCTTTCCCAGCACAGACAGAGGAATGAATTGTGCATCTAAGAGTAACAATTCACAACCTCATTTTCTCTTTGTTCCAAGGAGACAGCAATCTGCTGCTGGTGCGTGCATGTAGTAGATTATTTACCCTTCTGCCTCAGCTGGGCTGTGGAGTGCATTCAGTAGAAGAGCAAGGGAACTCAATTTTCTTCCTGCTCCATGCCTACCAGTGTCAGAAAGAGTAGTGCCCCTGCAGAGATTGGTCTCACCACCACCCTGTAAACTATGTGAAAGAGCAAAGGGCGGCTTTATACTCACTATTCCCTTGTATGGGGAAATAAGGCAATCAACAGGCTTATTATTGGTTTATTTGCACAGCAGAATAAACTGGTAGGCATTTCACTGGCTGCAAAAATAGCTCCCTGTTTGAAGCTCAGTGACAGCTTATATGGACCAATCTTTTACAAAAGACATTTGTGGTAGAATGGTCATGATAGGGTTATCTGAGTTATCCAGAGCATTATGGGACGGCTACACACTCCACACTTCCTTACTTCCTCTTTAGTTAATAAGAGTCCTCCTTTTCTTTCTCCCCAGTCTGTTGTGGTGCAGCGCAGGAAAGCAGCAGGTTCCAGCCTGCTGTCCTGTGAGCACGTTTGTTTCATTGAGCAGTCCCTTGACTCAAGCTTTTATTCAAGTTTTTTTCTGTTGAAATAGTATTGTCCCAAAGAAGTTTCTCTAAGGTAATTTGCTAGATAACAGAGAACACTGCCCTTCTACCTACGCAAGCTACAAAGCTAAAATCAAGGGGAGAGCAAAGGTTTATCTAGGGCACTAAAATTCACAAGGATTTAGAGTACATCCTCTGCCAAATTGTATTTTAAAGTTAATTAGAACTGCTAATTGCTTGCCAAATGTTTTCAGTCATGGTCAAGAAGTACAAATATAAAATAGTTTCTCAAACTGATAAACTATAACTTTCATATAACTTTGAACTTGCCAAACCTCCCTTCCCACAATTAAAAATTTTTTTTAGGAATAAAAATGTGTAGCGCTTCAGCCTGAAGTAGACTTCAGCAGAGTTCACAATCCCTGAAAAATAAAGTGCAGGCCAGGAAGGCTAAGAAAACATCTCCACAACCATAGCTTCTGCCATTACACTCTACCTAGTTAATAGAAATGCCTCAGTTAGTCCTTTACTAGAATTTGAGAAAATAACATATATAAAAATTCCTGCAGCCAGATTTTTCTAATGGGTTAAAGCAGGTTCATGTGATGGTTTAAATGAAGAGCAAAAGGATAGTAATCCAACCAAAAATGCCCGGCAGAGAATTCCCTTTTAAAGGAAAATTGCCTACTGATAATGTTTTCTGTAATCAATTTCTATGCCCTCCTTCCCTACCCACATCCAGCATAAGGACATATCAAGAAAGAGAGCAGAGCTCCTTAATTCAGCTATGCCAATGGCAAAGTTTAGAGTGCTCTCGAAGCTACACTGAACAACGTAACTGGCTCCTGCCTCTGACCTCCCATGTTCTCCAATGCTAAGTTGAGCTCTGTCACAAGAGAGAATCCAGCCTCTGGTGCTTTTGTGTCCCCAGTCTGAAATTACTAGAACAGCAGACCTCTGTTCTCTAGTTTTTTTCTCTCACCATCCAGATAGTAACGCATTAAAGTCATTCAGATTGCAGAACTGAAGCTGCCATTAGTGCTATTTGTTATAAATATAATGAACTAGTTCCTCAGCTGGCATTGTTCCAATGGGTAGAGCAGTACCAGTTTACACCAGCTGAGGATCTCTCCCAATATAATTAATTACTGGTGATTTTGTCAGAGTATCTTGTTATAAATCAGGCTGCACTTTTATATCAGATAGCTCTGCTAGAAAAAAATTGAGATGTTCTGCATAGTTTGTCAATGTATTTGTCAAAATCCTTAATGTAGAAGGTATATTGAGGCCTGGAGATGAAACCATGGTGAGTACCTCATCTAAGGAGATGAGATAAGAGTCCAGTCTTGACCACAGTTGAATCTAAATATCTTTTTGATGAGGGAGCTGGAGGAAGGCCTTACCATCAGCCAGTTTTGAAGCAGGTTGCAGTGAGACAGTAAGAGTCAAGACTGGGCGGGGGGGAGGGGAACAAAGTCAGCCAAATGGAACAAACACAAAATTAAAAAAAAAAAAAATCCCAAGTGATTGTACCTTTAAAAATTCTTCTAATTTAAAGAATGGTCCTGGTTTAAAAGATAATCACTATATTTATTTTATTTATTTGTATAACCAGAATACCTAGACGTCCCAGTCATGGGGAAGTCTGCTCCAGTTGGTAGTATCTCCCAAAATGGAAGCCATGTAACTCTGAGTACCGTACCCCAGGAAAAACAGAGGATATGAGGATATTAGCATGCAGCCCTATCTATAGCCCCAATTTGACAAGTGACTGCAAATCCACTGCTGTACTGACTTCTGTTATTGTTCAGTCATTGCAAGATCATGGCCTATAATAATATGAGGGACATGGGGGGAATTTGCAAAATTTCAACATTAAATCCTAAGGAGGGCCACTTTAACACACGTTAACAACAGTAGGTGAGATTCTTATCCTGACTCCGGTACCTTTACACAAGGGAAAAGGCAGAAAGAGTGTAAGAGGACAATAAAAGCCCCTGTTACATCTCCAGGGCAGTCATAAGGCTGCATCCTGAAGCCTTCTTTGCAAATGTAGAGGATATGCTGGGGTAGCGTTGGGGTAAGAGGCATTCACCAGGGCAAGGGAGGATTGTAGTGTTGCAGACATTCTTGGCAGCATTGCAGCTTAGGCGGGGCCTGAAGTAATTGTAACATAAACTGAAAAAAAATCAAAATGTTCCTTTTTGTGCTCAACATTCTGTTCCCTTTACATAATGGCTGTGGGAATAGAATGGAATGGCAGGCTTATCTAGAAGAGATCTTGCTTGTGTCAATTTAAATTACCAGCTTAACACAATTTTTGCACTTTACTTGGTGCTAACATTGACTTATTCCTGAGGTAGGTTTCATTTACTGGAGCATTATTTGCTCTCTTAATGTCAGATATTTAGCGAAACACTGATATGACACTTTTGTGGGTAGTACTATATAATGCATCAAACTAGATAATAAAGTTTTAGTCAACTCAAAAGATTCTGCATCTCTTTACAATTTTTTTACTTGCAGCTTTCCTTTTAATTTAGAGCAGATGCCTAGAGAGAAACAGAAAACAAAAAAAGTTCCATCACTCTAGACCCCATTGTGCTCTGCTTTCAAATGTCATTTTTTTCATGCTGCTGGGCGAGATCATATGAGAAACGACATGGAAAGATCACAGAACTGTCATTTTTTCATTAAAAAGAAATAGCCTCTAGTTTGCTGGGCATCATCTCAATTTTCAGAACATAATGTCAGGGAGCACATAGCATACAAATGGCATTTCTAAATTCAGTCCATTTCATTGTATCTAGAAAATAAAAATGTATTTCAGCTCCTTCCGCGTATATTCTTGATTTTAAAATAATATATATTTAGAATAATATCTGATTACAGGAAGAATTATTTATTGAATTAAACATGCTTTTTGTATGTAAACGCTTCTACCTGCTATAGAAATTACTTTTATATTCTTATATTTCTCCAATCTTTGTGGTAAATTATAGTTTTTGAAGAGCTGATAGAAATGATAAGGTGCTGGATGCATAGAATGAGAAATGCAAAATAGATCAAAATTGACAGCTGAAATTGAAGATAATTGGTGAACTTGACACTGTTGCTTGGCTATACTCTCACATGCTTAGCAAACAATGTTAAAATGTAGTAGAAAATGTATGACAGAATATATTTTTATGCCTTATTTATACTAATTCTAGCCTACAAAGAATGGTTAACCATAAAAAAAAGTGGAAACATTCTGCATTAGTTAGCTTTGGAAACTACTATACTGTCCTAATACTACCATTTTAGTGATAGAAGAAGGATATTCTAGGAGATAGAGCATTGCAAACAGTGGTAGTTAGGCAGCAAACCTGCACAGATGCTTTTGAAAAATCCTACTAGGTGGATCTTTAAGTGCTTAATGCCTTAAAAAATACCTTTAAGTGCTTAAATACCTTTACAAATCAAACCCATAATGAATAATAGTGGCGCATAATATCAAATGCGTAGGAGTGTGGCTGTACTTCCCGAATCTGGGACTAAGAAGAAGGTAAACACCGGAATAACGAGTTCTGTTTCCTGGCCTGAAGTCTGATGGAAAAGCACTGAAGCTACTGACCACAGATAGGTAGGACTGGAAGCCTGTGTATGCTACCTTCTTGATTAGTTTGTTTAAGCTTGGTTGAACTAGAAAATTAGGTCAGTTTAGTTATGTCAATCAAGGGTGTACTCTGCGCAGCATAGTTAAGCCAACCTAAATCCCCATATAGAGTAGTGGTAGACAACTCAGAGGTGGATTGCTTACATCGATGGGAGAATTTCTCTATCATGTGGGTAGTGTCAACACTGAAGCAAAGCTTGCTGCTATAACTTTTTAAGTGTAGGCAAGCCTTTGAAAAAACGGTTAGACTTGAGGTGCAGTTTATAAAGCCTCAAATGCTGAGCAATAGCTTATTTTGCACTGTCCAAACTATTGCATAGTTTAAAGTGAGGAGTAGATTCCTCTAATCAAAGGAAGTGTAGACAGATCCTGTTAGTAGGTTCCCAGATGTTCTCCATTGTCTTTCACCATTCAGAAAAGGTAGGGTTAGAGTCATAGCTGAAAGCTGTGATTCCTGTGAACCTTTCCAGAATTTTGTGTTCGCTGGGATCAGTTTTTTTGGGTGGAGAGTTCTAGACTTTAGTCCTCCACTTTGCTTATTGTTCTTATTCCTGAATGCAGATGATTTGCTCTGTGAATAAGATGAGGATTTCTCAGGGTGACGATCACTGGGTTCTGACATTGACTTGAGGCAGTGGGAGTTTAGGAAATGATTTGTAATCTGGAAAAGTTCTGCAAAAGTGATTTGCTGGCTTTGTTCTAGAGGAGCACCGCCAGGCATTCCTTATCTCCTCCACAGCAATGGCAAAGACTTGTAGACATTCTTGTGTCTGAGTTCTGTCTGTATCAGGCAGAGTCTTCCACCTTCCTGCTCAAGTTTTCTTCCTCACTTTTTATTATAGGTGGATTTAAGAACCATGGTGAGGATGTGGCCATTTGGGATTAGAGAGTGCCCAAAGTAGCCTTGTCATGCTACGTGTTTCTTAGCTGGAAAAGTAACTTTTGGAATTTGGCAAACCCCAAGAGCAAAATCCTGGCCTGGCTGAAGTTTTGGGGGATGTGCTTAAGACAGTGGTGTCTTGGCTGGCAGTGAGCGTTGTCTTTATTACTACTTCTGCCTGGTGGGGAAAGTGGTCTGAGTAGGAATGCAGGGAAAGAGGGAGGGGGACATGATCCTCCCATGTTTTATGTCCACATCCAGCATCAAGATCAAATTCAGTTTATAGTAGGGTAAGGTGTCTGTGTGGGTTCAAAGCCTTATCTGTGAGAAATCTCAAGAAAGTCTAAATATGAGATTTGGGGGCTGTTGTGTCATAGGCAGTATCTGAGTGGTGAAGTCTTCCAACACTAATTTTTGTGATTACTTCATTCCAATGTGAGACAGGCTCTTCATCACCTCTTCTGAAAAGCCTTGATTTCTGTAGGCTTATAGATCAAATTGATTAGTTTTGTCTCTGGACTGGCATAGTAAGTAAATTTAATCAAAGGATTTTTCCACATTTCCACAGTAAGCTTTTTCCACATTTGAGCTCAGTGAAATGGCAACTCTAGCAAACATATTTCGACTCCCTGGGTCACAATTGGTGGTGGAAGCTTACAGGTAGAGTTTACAGGACTGCATGCATACAGTTAATGCACATGTAAATATTTGTAACAACTAGTATATCTAACAGCATTAAAATAGTGTATGCCAACAACTGTAATTAAATTTAATCTCTGATTCTAATAGATGTAACTCTTTAACTATACACCCAAGGCACAAATAGACTTACCTAGGTACACTATGCTTCTTTTCATTTGCCATAAATATATGTCTGCTTTCAATCTATTCTGTTTTTTTCAAATCCTAAATTACTACACTGCTTGTAATGCCATTGATATACTCACTATTTAAATCTATTTCAAACATCCAAGTGTATTCTTCAAAAAACATGATAGTAATGAAGAAATGCCAAGGAGCATTAAATTAGCTGTGCTGAACTTGACTAGTCATAATTTAAATGGCAGCTTGCCTTAATTATTATAGTGCTTTATGCATATCCATTTGAATTTAATTTATTAGAAATTCCCTTGAAGCAGCATTTACATTATAATGCTCTCTCTAAAACAGGTTAATTGCTATTCTTTTTAATTATTCTCTACTGGGTTTCAGAAGACTTGTCAAAATACATTTTAATGTTAATATATTTAACAGTAAGTTTAGAAAATGTTGGCTGGACCACCAAACCTTATGTACAAGTTCATTATTTCCAGAAAAATTCTTTTTCTCATCAGCTGTCTTGAAAAAATATGAACAATGTAACATATTATATACACTTTTTTTCTTGAATAGTGCATATGCTGTGGTACACATTACTCAAAATATCAGATCATTAGAATCATAATTTGCCCGATGTAAAATTCAGCAAATAAGGACTAAGAAAGAAGTGGTTCAATAGTGGTTGTTGGCATACAGTATTTTAATGCTGTTAGACATACTAGGCCTGTATGTAATTAAATTTAATCTCTGCTTCTATTAGATGTAACTCTTTAACTACATATCCAAGGCACAAATAGACTTAACTAGGTACACTATGCTTCTTTTCATTTGCCGTACAGCTATTACCAAAAACAAATCACACAAATTGTAGAAAATCAGTCCTTGATTAGGCCTGCAAATACTAAGGCATATGCATCATTACACGTCTGAATAGGTGTGTGTAAATTGAGACTTTGCACTTCCATGGAAAGCATTTACAAAAAGTAAATTACTGTAAGTCACCAAAGGAGATTGTCTGCATCTTGAATCAGGTTCTACATGGCCCTTTTCAAAATCATGCTGCTTCTTTCTTTGCTCTTTGACCCATATTTCTCTTCTGAATTGTGTCATGGCTTTTTAAAATCATACAAGTATATCTTTTCTCTTATGCAAATATTTTTATCACATGGACAAAACTAAGCCCACTTTATTTCTCAGGTGTTCACATGATCTTTTTCCAGAAGTGTCTGTGACTGTGAACGCACTTCGGAGCTGGACATCGCCAGATTCAGCCTGTTAGGCTATTTCAGCTTAGCTACTTGATAATTATAGTTCTATTTCTGTCATTGGAAACTAAACTAACCTTTTCACACAACATACTGCAACAAAGTTCCAGACCTCAAAGCATCAAACTATATGAAGAAATTTAGACAATTCTTATGCCATGGATTCCTGGAGTGCTCTGCCCTTATTGGTCTTGTTAACTACAACAGTTGTAGGTGTTCAGCACCTCCAAATATCCAAGTGCATTGGTTTCTAACATCACATTTTTATTGTCTCCTCTGAATTTGCCATTCTGCAAAGAAGCCAATGGAGATGTTACTTATCATTATTTCATCATTTATAGCAATGTAAATGCACACGCACACATGTATTTCTAATATATAAAATTGTAAAAAAATACTCCAGTCATTGTAATTGGCAAACAAAATCAATTTACTGATTTAAATTCAGGCTGCAAATCTTACAGTCCTTTTAATATCTTGTATCTTTCCACTGGGATGTAGACAGATACAATAACAAGGAGCAAGATGTTAAATTTCAGAAGTCAGTAAATCAATCAAAAGTTAATCGCTAAGGGTGCATTTACACTTACAAGCTAGGTCGACTTAAGGAAGCTTAAATTGACCTAAACAAAGCTGCGTCCACAATGGGCTTTCCTTAAGTCAATTTAAGGAAAGGTTAAGTTGACTTAATAACACCTATTTTAGGTCGACTTAAGCCAGTGTGGATGGGGATTAGTGCCTAACTCGACTTTATTAAGTCGACTTAAAGCATTAAGTCAACTTAATAAGGTCGACAAGGGGCTATGTCTACACTAGAAAAGTTAAGTCTACTTTGTTAAGTAGTTTCTCTGCACCACTTGCATTGGATGTTGGGGCTTGTTGAATATGTGTAAATATGGACCCATAACTCCTTCCTTGGCCCTTCCCTGATCCATAGAGTCATAGTCTTAGAACTTAAGGACAGAAGAGACCAGTAAATCATCTAGTCTGACCTCTGGTATAGCACAGACCACTAACACACACACATTAACCTACAACCAAAATTAAACTCTAGTGTTATTACCCAGTCAGAAAATAGGACAGAACAAGGATTGTCCAAGAAAATGATTGTGAGATATACCCAGATAATCCTGGCAAGTGACCTGCTTTTGCATGTTACAGAGAAAGGTAGCATCCCCCGCTTTCCAGAGGTCACTGCCAATCTGATATGGCAGAAATTCCTTCTTGATCCCACATATAGTGATCAGTTAGATCTTGAGCATGCAATCAAGACCCAGCCAGACAAAGTCCTGAGAGAGAGCATCCAACCCTCTTATGTCTCATTCTGCATTGACTTATGAGCTGCCAGTGTGGAACTTTCCACATAATAGAGAAGTACTCAGGCACTCTTACATGGCAGATATACCTGTGATCCCCAGGCACAGCACATCCATGACGCTTGAGTATTAGAGGAGAGGGCCTTGTACACTTGTTATTGAAAGTATTGTGCAATATGCAGTGCTGTCCCTTAAAAATCCCTCCTATCCTGCAGAAAAAGGAGTATTCTTTGTAGCAGAGCACTGTGATATTGTATAAAACTAAGCAGACCGAGTAGAAAATCCCCTGGGGCTGAGAGATGTTTTGTTCAGCTAGGACTGTAGAACCTGTCTACACTCATGGGTGATGGAGTTATACCGACCAAACTCCTGGTGTAGACAATGCTATGTTAATGGGAGGGCTTCTCCTATTGGTGTAGCTTGGGGAGGTGGAGTGCCTAGCCTGGAAGGAACTCTGACATCAGCCTAGGTAGCATCTTCACTAAGCACTTGCCACAGCAGTACAGTAAGTGTAGACCCATTGCCCTGCGTTTCATTACAGTAACTGAGATTGATCGGTTTAGAGCTACAGGACAAGAATAATAAGCTTGGCTTTCTGTCTTGTGAAGCAGTGGCCACGTCATTATCTCCTCATCTTCACATGTAGGAGAACATGTGTAGCATCCTTCACGTGAATACTTTTAGACACTTGAATATTTTTATGTTGTGCCTGGGAGAGCCAAGCACTAGTGCACTTAGGAATTGTTAGACTTCATTGCCATTCTGAGATTTTAATTAGGCTGTTGCCTGTTTGCTGTGCAGTAAAATATATTTTAAATGTTATAAATGAACTTTTCTTAGGACACCCACAGCCTTTCTGGCTCCTATAAACTAATGGTGGTTTTTACTGTGTCTTTGAGTTCAAATATCGTTCATCTTGGGGAAAAGCACTTCACATATTTAAAAAAGTCTAAAGACTACTTTACCACCATAATTGACTAGAGGAGAATTAGTAGGTTTAAGAGCCCCAGTCAAATGGAATGGCTTTTCATCATTTCCTTAATTATGGTACTTATAAACAGGGCTTAAAGTAAGGGGAACTTGGGAGGTGGGTAGCAAGCTTCATTCTACTTCCTCTCCCTGGCTTGGGAAAGCAGCCCTGTGTTATGTAAACATGCCTTACAGCTGAAATTACAGTAGCTAAAGGATAATAGCCAATGTCTTGGTAGAAAGAATCCCTGAGAAAAAAGCATTTTGGCTGCCCACAATTGTGCTGGTTTATAGAGAGCTGTTTCTTGATAAACATAGGCTTTGAACTTCATTTCCAAGGATTCACTGGGTGCCAAAATACCACAGGAGGAAGAGTTGGACTGTGAAGTAGGGCTAGTAATGCATCTTTCAGGCTGCATCACCAAAACAGATGGTTTGTAAGCCCAATATCTGTAGTAAGATCATCATGGTAGACCACAGTTCCCCCAGTTTTCTGTTTAACATTAGCACTGGCAGTAAACCTGGGATCATGGGACTATGAGTCCAAAGAAAAGTTTATGCTTGCTTAAATATTAATGTGGCTTAAAATAAAATTATCAAAGTTTGGATGCCTTAAAATAGGTTGGGGATTGACAGTAGGAAGAGAAAAATTGTTATGTGCTTAGCCTTAGGGCAAGTCTATAGTAATGGCCGTAGTGTGATCTTCAGTTTTCGATTGAGGTGTCTGTGTAGATGCATTCAATCGATAACTGAACCGGAGCTGGAACACCAGCTCCGTAACCACATTTATGCTACGCTGACTGGACGCCATGTCTGGTCAGCTTAGTGTAGTGTGTAGGGAGGATTTAAGAAGTCGGCGGGAGACATGTACGGTATTTTATGTACCTTGCGTATCTCCTGTTGACTGCTGCTGAAACCAGCGGTAAGTGTAGAGTAGGGCTTAGTGAGCTGACAGAGAAAGAGTTGTCTCTTGCTACATGGCATTTGTAATAGAACCCAACTGGTTTTTTCATTTTTAAAAATAAAACCCAGAGAATAGCTTTTTTGAAATCCAGAGTGAAATTTGTTAATCTGTAACTGACTTGCGTATATTTAACGGGAGGAGAAAACATAGAGCAGGGGTCGGCAACCCCCAGCACGTGTGCCAAACTTGGCATGCGGGCTGATCCTGAGTGGCACATGGTGCTGCTCAGGCTCCCCCTGCCTGGGGCCAAAAGAGCCTCATGCCGCAACTCCAGTCCCCGGGACCCCTACCCACAGCAAGGTAAGTGCTGTGTGGGGGGAGCCTCGGGTCAGGAGCTTGGGTCTCAGCTCGGTGAGGCCCGGGGCCTGGCTCAGGGCCTGGCATGAGCCTCAGGGGCCGGTGCTGCCAGCTCTGGGGCCGGCTCAGCCCAGATTTGGGGCCTGGCTAGCCCGGCTCGGCTGAAAAAAAGATCATCTGGAAGAAGAAGGAGGTATGAAGGGGGTTTGCAGAGGAGCAAGTACACACACTTGATGGGGAGAAGAGGTTTTTGCCAGAGAAACACCATCTTGAAAACATCTCCAACTACAGAAAGAATTAAGCCCCTCCTATGGAGAGAGAGAGACTGTCTGCTAATCTATTATACAGGGGGACTTTGTGAGTAATCCTGGACAGTGATGTTAGGTCAGAATGTGTCTTATATTTTTATTTGATTGTGGTACCTCCTGACAGCTTTATTCAATGATTGTGCATTGATTAGCTATATACTCACTTAAAATCATCTTCTAATCAATAAACTAGTATTTGTTGTATCTAAAGCTCTGAACTTTAGAGGGTGTGAATGGGCATTCTCATTTCTTTGATAAATGAGCGAGTCAGTGTCTATGAGCCTATGGTGACTGAAGAAAGAGTCCCGATCCCTACAGAAAGGAAGTTCTCAGTGTGATATCTGGTGATTGGGGGTGCTCACTGGGGGACCTCCCCATGTGGCTGGAGAGCGCACCTCCAATGCATGGGACCAATTAAACACAGGAGGTGGAGTAGACTGACCCAGTAGTGTGTGGTCACCTAGCAAAAGCAGGGTAAGTCGAGTTTCAGGAGTGGAAATCAGGGAGACACAGTGGCACCCCAGACCAGATTCTGGGAGGGGAGCCTCACAGTTGGTTCAGCACTTTGAGAGGGAATATGCCAAAAACTGCTTTCCACTCAGAAAATGTTGCTGAGAGGTTACTGATCAACAGGCTTTCCTGCAGAAGACCACATTACCAGTTGACCAGTGCGGGTCTCTCTTGTGGAGAAGATGGGCATTGTTTTCCAAGGGGATGGAAGACCCTCAGAATATTTATAGACCTCTATAGGTTGAGGCAATTTGGATTTGAAATTTTGGATACTCACCCAAACTGGATCTTTTGATTTTGCTCATCTCTAACATTTGTGTGCATTTTTGTTGTGTTAGGGCAAGTTTTCTGTATGTGGCGTTAGTGTGATATAAAAGCACACACAAAGTATAGCGCCAAAGTAGTAAAAAATAAAAATTGGGGAGAGATGTGGAGTCGGCCTGGGGGAAAGGGAGAGACGCTGGGAGAAGGGGAGAAACGTGGGTTTGGGCTGCGGGATTAGAAAATATCTGAAGATGTTTGTTTTCCATATAATATATTCATTGGCAAAACAATTAAACTGCATTGAAAATTAGAAAATGGAATGTTTGGTTTGTTACTTTGTGTTACTTTTTGTTACCTTACATTTACCATCTCAAACACTATTGGATTCATTTCTTATCCTTCTTTGATCAAATGAAAGAGATATCATAAGCACAAGTGAAACAAGTCACATCACTGCCAAGAAAACCACATGGCTAGTTTGAATTTCCCATTTACAATTTCTGGGTATCTAGGAACAACCATCATTGAGTGGTGAAAGTATATATGGTTATCATAATTGTATGTCATATGTTCACTCTGCTTCTAATAATTGGCTTGTTTCTTTTAATAAGGGAGTGATTTTTCTGAGAAACTTGTATTTGAATCATTTCTAAAAGCTTTGGAATTTTTTGTTGGCATCTGACACACTAGACAATATTTGTCATAAGTTGCTCTCTTTCTAAGACACGGTAACTGCATTGTGCTTTTACACAATATATGTAAATTGGCCTTTTGTTTTAATCTGATTATTACCTCAGGCATCTGAACAGTCAAATATCATAGTTTAAGTAAATAACTCAAATCGCTGAGCTGAGAAAACCTAAGAAATGTACTAACTACCTTAATATCACATTGCTTCTTGAATAATACCTAATAATTAAAATATGTGGTATGTTTTAATGTTTGCTATTTTAATCTATTTGTTAAATAGAATTATCATGAATTAAAGTTATTGAAAATACTTTCAAAGAGTTTCAGGACATTTCTGTTCTCTTATGCAACTCTCAGAATACAATCTAATAATTTTAAAATCCTATACACAGGCTCAAACCTGTAAACCCTATTGTGCTCAGAAACCTTGTTGACTTCAATTGGAGTTCTATTTGTGGCATGCTCTTGGGACTGGGTTTATTTTTGTTCAGAGAAGACCTTTGATCAGACACCATCCACAAAACTCATATTCATTTCACTGGGTTTTGGATCAGCCAACAGCATACGCATTAAAGGTGATGAGGACAAACAATTCCCATTGTCTTCAGTAGACACTGCGGCTACTTAGCATGTCTCAGGACTAGTTTTTCGGGTGTGTCTATGGTGTGTTGGGAGAATGCCTCCCAGCCCATGTAGACAGATGTGCTAGCTCCGCTTGAGCCAGTGTGGTAAAAAAATGCAGTGTGGATATTTCAGCATAGGCTAGTTACCTAGTGTAAGCCCATCCAAACTCTGGTGGCTAGCCTGAACCACTGCCTGTGCCATCCTGGGCCACTAACAAGCAGGTCTATCAACTTGGGTTGGGAGGCTCTGTCCCAGCTTCAGTGTAGACTTTTTATTACCTTACATTTACCCTGAGTCTTAGAAGAAACTTTCCTTATTCAATAGCTTCCTCTTTAGCATACAAGTTGCATGGGAAAGTAAGCTTTTAATAGAAGCAGCAGTTTCTGAAGTAAGATGCATTTTCAAAGATAAAGCTAGACGAATGGTATATGTAGAACTGCCTATTCAAAATGATCTACCTCTTGTTTTAATTCAACATTCTTACATTTTAGTTTTGTCTTACTCTGAATTTCCTGTTTTGAAGAACATGGTCTTTCAATGGGACTAGAATCTATGGCAGAGGATTTAACATTCATTATTTTAATACTAATTGATTTTGGTTCTGTGTTTGCTTTCCTTTATTTCTGTGCTTCGTGCTTCTTTTCACTAGCAGAACAGGGTTTGTTCTAGGATGGAAGGATACCATTTTTGAGTCCAGAAAGTAATTTGAAAAAAAAATGTGGTTCTCATTCTGTTATTTTGGGGCTTTAGCATGGAATTGAGCCATTCCAATGACTCTTTGTAATTTGCTTGAAATTTGGAAAGATTACAGTCATGCATGTACTGAATGGCCAAAGAGTACAAAGGACAAAAATATATACTTTCCAAACACAGGGATGTTTATATAGAGGGTTACAGAAATATGAAGTAATTATGGTAAGAATCCAAATATCCTGTGGAGCTGTACTGGTCACACATGATTTAGTAAAGAAAGATTTACATTTAGCAGAGTTCCTGTCCCTAAAAAAAAAAAGAAAATAAGTTAGTACTAGTAACTTTCTGGGCCCCTAAAATGTCACATAGAAAATCAAAACTGAAATAGCAAAACCTCTGAATTTAATGCATTCTGCATTGCTTGGTGGTCATGTTTCAATGTATTATTCTGGAAATTTCATCAATGGAAAATTATTTTCTATAATGGCAGCATCTAAATGCTTCAGTCAGGATTAGAGCCCCAGGTGTGCTTGCCATTATATGGGCTTACTTTGGGAGAGGAATTGTCTTTTCATTGTATTTGCAATCTAAGTACCATGCAAATCAAATAAATGCACATTCATCACTTTGCATTTCTGAGTAGCATGAGTTAAGTTTCGAAGGGATAGCCATGTCAGTCTAGTTCAGCAAAACAAACAAGGAGTCTAGTGGCACTTTTAAAGACTAACAAGTTAAGTTATTGACCTTGAAACAGAACCCAATTACCTGTTTCCTTAGCCCCTCTTTTGTGCATGATTTATACTCATGCTTAACTTTAAGCCTGTATACAAGTCTTTCCACAATGAAGGCCTAGAAAAACAAGTAGTTTGTTTCTAATCCATCTTTATGATCCATGATGCAGTTCAGCAATGAACAATGAAATGTCAAGTGTGATATGTAATCGTTTTTCTGTGTTCAAACCATTATTTATTTTAATTTGTTACCTCAATAGAGATTCAAGTTAAAAATCTATAAGACTCCTCGTATTACTATGAGTGCCATAAGCTAATCATATAGATTGGTAATGAAGCAGTGGATCTATCTGTCTAAGGATTCCCTTTGTGTGAGAGGAGTATCTGGATTTGATAGAGCAGGCTAATCACTGTATGACATACCTGTTCTTGGCCTCTGGTTTTGGAAGAGTCTAAGTGATACTTGGCCAGTAGAACAGCACCTTGAGTCATGAGCAGCTGGTGCAACTTGAAGCAGTTGACAGCCTGAGAGCTGGATTTTATCCAGGTAGCCCAGGATTGTGGATGCAAAGATGAGCTCCTCATCTAGAACTTGTACCTGTATTTCTGTTTCTGGATTTGGGCCTATGTATTCCCTCACTTCTCACTGTTTCATAAACTTAATATGCTATATATATTCTTTGCAGACACCAGCCTTCATGTCTGAGAGTGGAAAGAAATCCTCTGAAGAGCCTGTAATTTCCTCGTTCCAAGAATCATTGTTGAACAATGGAAAGTTTTCCCTTCCTTCCCAAAAATGGAGTCTATTGTATCCCCAGCATTCTTAATTCCTGCCAGCTGAGCTGAGAACCTGAAGAGTGAATATTATTTTTACTACAGTTTAATAAATTGCATTTGAAGCATGCAGGGAGATTACATAGACTGTGGAATATCGATACTTGCCCATATTTAGTGTTGTTTTGTTCCAACTGTAGCATTCAGTTCTTCTGAATATTTTCATTTGCTGTGTTCCTGCAGTGATTGCCTTTTAACCAGCAGTAATTCAGACATGTAGGGAAGAATGCAACATCTTTCCTCTCCACAGTGACTGATTAATTTACATATATGCAGAGATAACAGTGCTAGGTTAGACTAAAAAAAGTTTCCAACTATATTATTCAGGGCAAATTCAGACAATATTCATTGTTAAATTCCATTGATTTAGTGAAAGAAAACATCCCACTACTTTCCCCCCTTTTTTGTGAGTGAAGAAAGGATGAAAAGTTGAAGAAAGTGTTTTTCCACACTCCATCTTCCTATACCTGTGGCAAAAAGAGGAAGGAGGCCAGGGAATAAAAAACCTGGGTGGGAGGAAAGTAATCATTTTCCCACTATTTTTTAAAAATAAAATTTAAGTTGCTTTTTCTTTCAAATAAAAGCAAAGATTCTGGAGAACAAATAGGAGCTGATAGGCTTTACCACCATGTATTAGTTTAATCTAAGCCTTGCTGGCAGGCTGACCATGCAGGGTCCCATTTCTGCTTCCTATGTATAGTGGAAGGGAACTATATACCGTTTCAGCAAAGGGTACAGCTGTCATCAGATCTGTTCCCTCTATTACAGTTAGGATGAATAGATGTCCCAATTATATATAGGGACAGTTGCAATATTTGAAGCTTTTCCTTAAATAGGTGCTTATTACCTCACACCCCTGTCCCAATTTTTCACACTTGGTATCTGCTCACCTTAACTACAGTACCCTGGACCACTATTACAGTCTTGGAGGAAATATGCAGCCTGCTGTACAGCTGTTGTAGTTGGATGAGGTTGAATATGTATTCACTTCCATTATTTTAACCACATAGATGTTTATGACCACTGAAGTCAAGACAAGTTATGGGTGCTCAACATGCAGGCAAATCTATCTGTTCAATGGTTTTGTAAGATTTGCTTTGGTTAACATAACAAGTGTCATGTCTTTATTCACATCATTATAATGAAAGTGCTCCATCTCTTGGATCAAATCAGTGTTCTTTCAGTGGATTATTAGAGTTACCTTACACTGTTAGAATAAATTCTAGAATATGGTGAGGAGCAAGCCAAAAAGAGATGGAAATAATTCCTACTGGGAAAAAAAGGGAGCTTAAAAAAATCTGTTATATGTATTTGCTGTTGGAAAAAAAAATAGGTGTGAGGTTTAAAGCAAATGAGGCATTAATGTCATTCATGTTGGAGGAAAACCTTGGCCAGATCCTCAGTTCATTAAAGTAAGTGGAAAGCCACTTGTTGGTTCCAGAAGGCATTGGATTGTTCCTAAACTGCTCTTAGGTTCTGGAATCACTGGAACATTTGAAGAGATGTCAACCAACTGCTGAAACCATTGACTTGAATGTAGCACCAAAGGCAGAATTTAAGCCAAATCTACTTACCAGTAATACAAAAACAGAAATTGTGAATTTTTTCCACCGCATAGTGTCTGAAACAGTTTGAGGTGTATGGTGATAATATATATGTATGGAAGAGAGAGAGAGAGTTCGTGTGTGTAAAAATGCAGCACCTCTGTTGAAATCAGGGGTATAGCCAGCTCCTGGTTTCTGGTCGGCCCCTGATTCTGCAGGGTAGGCCCAGCCAAGGGGAGCTTCCATTCATGTGTCTGGAAGCTGCTCGAGATGCTCCAGTTGCTAGGTAACAACTGGAGCCAGAGCACCAGTGCTCTTTATCTGCTTGTTAATTAGCACGTGGAACTATGGGAAGAGGGCAAGGGGGAGCGGCAATGCAATGAGACCCATCCATCGCAGTGCCAGCCAGTGGCTCAAACTTTATGCCGCTACCAGGTGTTGCGGTAGGCGGACCTCATCTCCAAGTGAGTGGGCCCCGGCCCACCCAGGCTTACCCATGGCTACTGCTCTGGTTGAAACTGGCATAATGTCACCTTTCTATTGGATTTAGCTTAGTAAAGTAGAACATTTTGCAATTTTTTTCTAAAATAGGTATTCACCTAAATCCTACCTATTTGTTGAAAACCATCACATACTGTAAAGCATTAAATTATTCTGCATTCAATCTTTTTGCATGACTGTATAAAACACACAACTTAGTTTTGAGATTATATTATATGGATTTCCTTTGGCTGAAAAGAGTTGTTCCTTCCACAAAAGCAGATATGCCATGAAGCAGCCTTCTGTGCATGTTGCCCTATAAAAATTGGCTGTTAGCTTTATGACCTTAATGTTAACAGCTCCTTGAAGGAATTCATTTGAAATTTGCACTCTGCCTGCACAGTAAATAATGTACACAGGAAGTCAAAATTTTGTGTCTAAACATTAAATTGCATTCTATTGTTAAATCCAAAAATATTTCAGATATTCACTGTTGTTTGATGTCAGAATGAGAAAGCTAGAACTGCAAATACATGACATTATTATTATAAATACCCTTCAACTTTTTGGCAGAAATGCCATTGGCAAAACATCCTGTTTTCACACTCAGTTGTCACATTTCAGTGTATCAATGGAGGAAAAGCAAAGCAACTGCAGTATTCTACAAAGCTAAGTGAATGAGGGGTTAGGAGGAAAAGGAGAGCATCCATTATTCTTGTCAGGCTTTAACTCTGAAATGGTTGTTCTCAAACATTATTAATTACTCTAGGAAACTATAACTCCCATCTTCCTTAACCTTCAAGTGGCAGGCATATGCTTAAGAATGGGCACTGTTTTTCATCTGAAACTTTTTTTAGGAAAAAATGAAGAATCAATAAAGCAATCTTTTCACAAACTATGACAATTTCACCAGTTTTAATTTGTTTCAGTTTAAAAAAGAACCTGAAAAATGTAAATGATTCATTTTTACATTTTAAATGAAATAGTTTGAATTTTCAATTTGATATGACTTCATTTAGAAATTCAATTAGAAATTAATTTTTAGTTGAAACATTAAAAGTGCTCAAAAGCTAAACAAAATGTTTCATTTTGAATTAAAAAAAATTACTTGATCCATATATTTTTGACTTTCTGATATTCCGAAAATTTTGAAAAATGTTTGTAGTTTAACCTGAACACATTTTTTAATTGCCAGCAAACTGAAAAATGGGTTGTTCACCTAGCTTTGCTCCTTTGCATATACTAATGCTGCTTTCTGTTGCTGTCTGGTGGTTAGATTCCATAGTAACAGAGCCCTCAGAAATGCTTTTGATAGATAAAGAGGATTAAACATTCTTTATAAGAAGATTCCAGGTTTGTCACTGTTTTTCATTTTGAAACCTAAAATGTCATCTGAGTTAGTGTGAAACAAGGGAAGCAACTATAAGCATCATGACTTAGATTTATAGCCAGTTACTGTCCGATTTTTAAGTGCTCAGCCATTTTGACTTTGGGATATACCCTTGCAACGTACAGCTACAGGAAGGCATGTGTCTGTGACATTCCATGAGCCCTAGACCATTATGATATCAGCAATAAGAACCAAACACCATCCAGACTTTATAAGTAATTTGTATGCAGTAATTTGCATGCAACAATTCCATCTGATGTATGAAAAAGACTGCACCGATGGTGGATTATTTGGTTCAACTACCAAATTCATGTGACAGCACAGGCTTTCCATTAATAGTCAATAGTAATAATAATAAAAATATGTTGTTAAGACCTAATTCAGAGCTCATTGAGGTCAGTGAATAGAATGACCCATGGGGTTTCATAGACAAAACCATGCCATCTGGAAGCAACTTCCTGTGCTGCTCCTAACTAATGTTAGAAAGGAAGCAATCAGAAGAATAGTTTTGGTGAGATGTTTGAGAGACACATATTGAAGACTGGATAGAGATGACCAGCTTGAAACAAATATTTTGTTTACTGGATTCATAATTATTCTGCTGAGGAATTGCTCTGGAGCATGTAACTGAAGGACTCAGCTAGACTGTCCAGGGGAAGTTGAACATGTCTGACTATCGAATTCTTTCTTCTTGCCTCTCTTACCATCATTACCCCATTGGTTCCCCTTTAATTTTTCCTCTAATGGAAGGATCTCTCCATGCCCAGCTCTGTATCTTTGTTTCTTCCTTTTCTGTTCTTAGAAGCCATAAAAACCTTAATGACAAAAGAAGTAATTGGAAGTATAAAAATTCTCCCATGTTAGAAGTTATGCCACAGTTTTAAAAGATGCATAACCCCTTAGGTGTCACTCTGCGCACCGCATTTCAGGTTCTGCCTGCCTCACTATATTTCTCCTTGAGGCTTCAGCACCAGCCTCAAAATGTTATCCACTTTGCTGGAGGAGGGAAGAGTGCAGTCACTGGGCTTATTTTATGGTGGCGTAGAAAATGAGATAGTTATGTGCATTATTTTTCATATAGATGTCATGTATACTACAGCTTGTGCGTATAGTGTTACCTTGCCTGATTGTATACAATTTAGACAATGGAGGCGAAAAGCTATTAATTGAGAAATAATCCCCGTCATGGCTCCAACTAGGCTGGCAAAGTTAACTCTTCTTAGGCCAAACCTAGGGAAGAAGGGTGGAGTGGGAGGTGAGTCAGCTGTCTCGGAGAGAGAATGCCGCAGGGCAGCGTCCAGGTGACTTGCCTGAGGGGAATGTCAAAATTTACAAGCAAAGATTATAGTGTAAATTAGACCTATGTGCATATGCTTTTCTTTTTTATTTCATTTTAACCCTTTGTGCCTCATGCTGTGCACCTTTGGGTGAATAAATAATACTTGGATTTGAAAAAGCTGTTTTTGAGTCACTTTAATCAGCTGCTGTCAAAGGTTCCCAAACGAAAAGGCTTACAGGGGGCCTATCACAGTTAGGCCTCCTAAGTTAACACAGTTAGTAATGGGTGGGCTGCCCACCTAGAACTCCAGTCAAAGAGTGGGCGACCTTCATAGTTACAGAGCAGGATGAAGACAGTGAAACCTATAACCATGACAGGTGCTAAAAGAGCTCTTTCACTCGTTCATTTCACATTTAGCTCTGGCAGAGATAAACTGGCTTTGCATTCTAAAGAAGGTTGTGTACGGCAGGTACAGTATAAAGTATGAAGTTTCATAAATAACTAATTATGGAAAATTGTGTATTCCTTAGTGTGGCAATGGCACTGAATTATTAAAGTTGTTAGCAAAGCTGTGAGATGCATATTTTGGTTTCTTTCGTAATGGGTCATATTTAACTAATTCAATGTCTTCTTTTTTTTTTTTTTTTTTTTTTTTAACTGCAGTGTAGTCCCGCCTACATAAGTGTGTTTAGCAAAGAAAGAGAATATTTCTACCTATGCAATCTGTGTATCCAGTTAATCAATCATGAATCACTTCATCAAAAATAACTAGCCGCACTCATTTCTAGCATGAAATGGGGAAATAAACAGCCTGGGCCAAAGCTGTAAAATTGCCTAACTTCACAGAAGTCATGGAGCTAATGCAGCTGGAATACAAATTAGGGCAGGCATCAGAGCTTGCTGAACCTTTCTCGGGACCAAGGAAGGAATGATAGCAAAATCCATGTGATTCACAAATACAATTTCATGATCTTCTGTTACCCATCTTGAGATTCTGGAGATATTTTTTCATTGTAAATACTGTACTTTCGCAAGTGTATAGTATAATAATATGAGGATCATTACCCTTATAATCTCTTACATAATGCCTATATATGCAGATCAGTATTGTTCCTGTTGTATAGACGGTAACTAAGTTACGAGACATTTAAATAACTGTGCCTAAGCTTACACAAGAAGTGTGGTAGTGCCAGGAATAGAATCAAGTCTCTCTACGCCCTTCTAGGTTCTTTAACTACACAATCATCTTTCCTGTCCTAAACCTTCAAGTTGAGATTTTATTTATTTGACTAAAGCAGTGGCTGTTTTATTCCAGGATATGCAGTGTTGTTGGAGCTCTGTTGGTTCCAGGATATTAAAGAAACCCAGGTGGGTGAGGTAAGAGCTTTCTTTGGACCAACTTTCTGTTGGTGAGAGAGAGAAGCAGGGCTGGATTAAGCAGGGGGCCCCAGCTGCCCACTTTTTTGGCCTTCTGGGGCCCCCAGCAACCACAACAGCAGTGGCCAACCTGGGGGCAGGGTGGGGCAGCGCTTGGGGAGAGCCTGAGGCCTGCAGATCGGCCAGTCATGGGGGCAGGCCAGTGCTCGGACCCAGAACAAAGTGCTTGCTTGGGCCAGAGGCTGCAGCCCATGGCACTCCTGTCCCACCCCCCTTAACTGCTAGTCTGCCAGTGGGGCAGTCCAGCTGAACCATCACGCCAGGGCTGGGAGCGCTGTTGGGCTGCTGCTCCGGGGCTCCCAGGGGCCTGGCAGATAGGCCAGGCCAGCTTCAGCTGCAGGGGCCCAGCTGGCACAGACCCATGCTATGCCTCAGGCTGGGGTTTTTGTGAGATGGTGGGGGCCCCCTTTACTCCTGTGCCTGGGGCTGCAGCCCCTAAAGCCTCTCCATTAATCCAGGCCGGGGGAGAAGATGGTTGGATATTACCTCACCTTGTCACTCTAATTATTCTAGGATAGTCATCAGTGGGGATTGGAGACCTTGGAACAATGGTCTAAGTTTTGTCTGGCGGTTTCTTAAATTAGTCCTTTTAATGTTTCTTTTTGCTAGCAAATAATATAAGATATTTTACGAAGACTATGGTGCTTTGAGGTTTTATCACCATGAATAGAGGTAGAGGAACACTGTCACAGAACAATTTCACTGAAGATGTTGCTTCTATAGAAAATTTCAGAAAAGTTTCAGCTAGCACATTAATTCTCACCCTCTTTGGTGAAAAAACTGAAAATCAGTTTCTTCATGAGATAATTCTTTCACGCTATTAAATCTCATCTGTAAGACACTGAAGTTTATTCACTTATAAGATGCAAGCCTACAAAAAACATTTGAAGAGATGTTCGTACAGTTGTATATGAACAGCCAAAAATATTGGTAGTTAGAGACGAAAACTGAATGCCGAACAGGGTGATTGAAAGTTTTGGCTTTACTTTGTTCTCTCATATGAACATGCCTGTGGATCCCTCTTTTCCCACATGTGAAATCTTCCTCTACACCAGCCCAGCCCAGTCCTAGATTACTCTGTAGTCTAAAATGTCTTCCTGCCAGCCTTCACTTGGTTTTGAGTTCTCCCAGCATAGTTCAAAACATGCAAAGTACTGGGGCCCTCATACAACTGCGTTATTTTGGGATTTTGAGTCCTCCTTACTAAATGCTTTGAGCTAATGTTCTTGCTCAGCCAAGGGAAGGCTGGAAAGAGCATAAAGAGGATTACAGTTCTTTTGTGTTGCACACAAGTGACAATTACTGGCTAGTGTGGGAAATATTTGTCTTTGCATTTTAAGATTTCCAATTAGAACACTGCTTTCCTAGAAGAAAGGTATAAAGGGAAACAGTATTGCCTGTGAACATTCTAATAGGATTGTAATAAGCTGAAGTGCAATTCTAAGTTTTTTAAAAAGTTTAATTTATTTAAGCAAGAACCAGCACACTCTGGTGTGAGACATGTTTTCTTTGTATTTCTTTTGCATACTCAGCATGACTGAGATATTACAAAATGAAATTAAAAATGTAACCAGAATATTTGGAAACAAAATTTTAGAGCTCACGCTTCCCCGTAATTATTAGAGATAGGTCAAGAAAGTCTTTTTGGTTTGCAAATTGCCTTTAGGCCAAACCAGTATTCCATTTATTAACTATTATTACTTAATTGTATCTGGTGGTGCCTAGAGGCCCCACCCATGATTGGGATCACCCTTCTGTTAAGCATTGTAAAATGTTACTAAGGGGCAGTTAGTAACCAGAAGGCTTTACATTTGAAACAGACAAGGATGGAAGGGAAACAGAGGCACATTGAGGTGAGGCCGCTTGCCCTGCTCACACTGTATGTCAATGATAGAGCTGGGAATATAAAAGAGGTCTTCTCAATCCAAGGCTAGTGCCCTATTTCTAGAACACACTTTTCCTCCCTGTCTCGGAGTCAAAGTTATTAAATCCTCTGATCTCACAGGCTGAAATAGTTGAAAGTCAGAATTTTTGAAAGTCTATAAATAATCATTCCCTTTGAGAACAAAAAGCAGAATTTTTAAAGTTTCCTGTGAAAGCAAAAATCTGAAAACAAACTTGTTCTCAAATAATCAAAAGGTTCTGTTTGACAAATATCAAATTAAAATTGAGCCTGAGGGCCAAGCTCTGAAGCACCTAGCTCAGCCATGGTGCCTGGACACTCAATTCCCTGTCATTCCACTGATGTATGGAGTTGGGCTGATGTATGAAGCTGGGATCCTAGTGGAAGCCATAGCTGAGCCAGTTGGCATGGGACAAGGAATCCTCTGGCACTTTTAAAGACTAAAAAAATTATTTATCGCATGAGCTTTCATGGGAGAAAATCCCACTTTGTCAGACAATTTATATTCAAAGCATCTGATGAAGTGGGATTTTCTCCCATGAAAGCTCATATGATAAATAAATTTGTTAGTCTTTACGGATATGTCTCCACTTGTAAAGTTAAGTCAACTTAAGATGTTAATAAGTCAACTTAAGGAAGCGCTTAAGTCGACTTAATAAAAGCCCAGTGTGGACATGATTTTGTGTAGGTCGACTTAAGCGTCCTTAGATCGACCTAAGTTACCAGTGTAGATGCACCCTAAGATGGCGCCTTAGGTCGATCTCGGGACACTTAAGTTGACCTACAGAACTCTGCATCCACACTGTGCACTTGTTAAGTTGACTTAAGTGCTTCCATAGGTCGATTTAATAACACCACCTCTGAAGGTCGACTTAAGGCTTAAGTTGACCTTATTAAGTTGACTTAAGTAGACTTAAAGCCAGTGTAGATGGATATGTCTACACTACAGGCTCTGTTAAGATGACTTAACAAGGTCGACTTGACCTTGTTAAGTCGATTTAACAGAGTCGACTTAACAAGTGGAGACATAGCCTAAAATTGCCACAGGACTCCTTGTTTGTTTTGCTGAACTGGACTAACCTGGCTACCCCTTTGGAAGTTGGCATGGAGTTTGGGATCTGGGGCTTCCAAAATTATAGCTTCATGCCAGGGATCCTGGAAGCCTGACAGGTGCAGCATAACTGTTAGTGCAGGAGCTCCCAGCTCCATGGCAGAAAACCTGAAAGCCCTGAGGTACTAAACCCTCAGGTGCACCATGTGATGGAGCTGCCTTGGGGACACAGACCTTGGAAGCCAATAGGATCTTTCTCTCTGAGATTGTCTGAATAATGGGGCTGTTCCAGACCTATAGGGGGTGCAGACCCTGTAAGGCTAGAATCCCCAGCAACTTTCCAAGCTAGGAAACAAGGTTTCAGTTGGAAACCACCTGTGTTTGGTCACTAGCCCATCAAAATTAATATGTTTCCATTAAACATTTAAGTTTAATTGAATCAATACTTTCCAGCAATACCCTGTTTCATCAGAAAGTTCCTGACCAGTTCTCACTGTTTCAATTCAATTCAAACTTAATTGGGGAAAGTTTTGAATTCACTTCAATTTCAGAATAAAGGAAGTCACAATATTTTAAAACACCAGGTCTTGCTGTGCTATGCACGTGGCTTTTTTATTTTGTTTTGCTTTTTTGAGAGAAAGAGAGAAAAAAACTGGTTTACAGTCTGATGTAGCATTTCTAGATTGGCAGGGCTCTTCTGATTTTGGATGTGACATGACCAAAACCATAAGAAAATGTTTGGAACTGGGAATTGGGACATGACACACTCTTTTATTTTAATTCTTTTAAATGAATAGTGGGTATATAGAAAAGATTTAGTTCTCTAGTAATCATTAGTAATTTTTAAGCCAGCAGTACTGTATTTAATATTTGCTGATATACTATAATATCATCAATTTCTCTGCAGCTTCTCTGAGTCATATTAGTTACATTGCACATTAGCAGATGATAATGTGAGAGGAACAGCATGCACTGCTCCATGTATTTTAAAATAAATCAAACATATTTTCCACAATAAGGCAAATAAAGGAGCATTTGTCTATGAAGCCAGGCTCTTCGAGATCTTTTGATGATTGTTAAAAAGAAGGGGGATGAGGAAACAGACTAAGATGGTATGTTCTCTTCTGAGGTGGTCTTGGACCATTAGGCTGCTGAGCTGCAGGTATCACAGTCCAGGGGCACAGGTGCTTTTCTGGAACTTGCACCACTGGCCCCCAGTGGGATAATGTTCAATACAATCACAACTGCATGCAGTCACAGCTTCCCTGGACTTATTCCTCACCATCCATTCAAGGCAGCCCCTACTGAACCGAGTTCCATGCCACACAATGTTATACTAACCCAAATCTTGCTTCTTCCTTGCATTGTGAAACAGCACTAGTTCTGCCCTTTGGAGAGACCATGGAGGGGGGCAGAATTTGTCCTATCATGATGACACGCCTAGGAACACTTTTTGTGTGTTTATCACTTCTGAGGAGGTTATATATAATAGAAGAGCACAACAGACACCTGTTCTTGGGACAGTCAGATGTAGATACAAAAGCTGTGTAACTCTCCAACCTGCTTGGATATCTTTTGAGTCAAAAATGTAAAAACCATTACGTTTAAACAATCTCTGTCAATTGTGGAGGCACCAAAATGCATTTTAAAGAAAAGTTATCCCCTGTAGGATGAAAAAATATTTAAGTAGTTAAAAGTTTTTAAAGTCTTGCTTGGGTCAGTTGTTCCCAATAATATACATCTATTTTTCCAATATTTAAAAGCTAAACAACTTATTTAAAAAAAATAGATATCTAGACAAATACAAACAAAATTTCCAGAAAGTCAGAACAGAGAAAGATGAGGTTAAAGAATATTTAAATAAATTAGATCTATTCAAATCATCAGAGTCTGATTAAATCCCTCATCAGGTATTTAAGGAACTAGCTGAAGCAACCTCAAAACCATTGGTGATTATGGTTGAGAACTCATGGGGGACAGGAGAGGTCTAAGAGGATGGAGAAAAGCAAACATCATATCTTTTAAAAGGGGAACAAAGAGAACCTGGTGAATTTTATTCCACTCTGTCCAGCTTGAATATATGGACAGTTACTAGACCAAATTATTTTTAAAAATCGATTTGTAAGCCCCTAGACTATGTCTACACTACAAAAGTTAAGTCTTGCTGGGTGCCCCATCTCCCCCCAGGGGACAACTTGGACAAGGAGCCATGCGTGGCTCCCCGGCAGAAGGGAGCCACGTGGGGCTCCCTTCTGCTGGGAAGTCGTGCACGGCTCCCTTCTGCCAGGGAGCCATGCAGGGCTCCCTTGTCCCCCTACCCTAGGTCGACTTATGGAATAAGTCGACTTAGGGCGTCCACACTGCCTTAAGTTGACCTAAAATGAGGTGTTATTAAGTCGACTTAAGCTTTTATTAAGTTGACTTAACGAAGACCTTAAGTTAACTTAATAAAAGCCCAGTGTGGACAGAGAGTAGTGTAGAGCAATTTAAGCGTCCTTAAGTTGACCTAAGCTCCCCGTGTAGATGCACCCATAAAGGATAGTAGGGTGATAAGGAATAGCTAGCATGGATTTGTCAAGAATAAATTATGCTGGACCACCTAGTTTCCTTTTTTAACAGGGTTCCTGCCCTAGTGGATAGGGGAAAAGCAGTTGATGGGATATAGCTTGATTTTTAATGAGACTTTTAACACCATCCCATGTAACATTCTCATAAGCAAGTAGGGAAATGTGGTCTACATGAAATGACAATAAAGTGTGTGAACAAGTGGTTGAAAACCATATTCAAAGAGTTAATGTCAATGGTTTGCTGTCCTGCAGGGGTCTGTCCTAGGTCCAGTATTATTCAATATTTTCATTAGTGGCTAGGATATTGAACAGGAGAGTATGCTTATAAAATTTGTGGATGACAGTAAACTGGGAGAGATTGCAAGTACTTTGGCGGACAAAATTGGAACTCAAAAAAACTTTGACAGATTAAAGAATTGGCCTGAATTCAACATAGTAAAATTCAATAAAGGTAACTGCAAGTACTTCACTTAGAAAGGAAAAATCAAATGCACAACTGTAAATTGAAGAATAACTGGGTAGGTTGTATTACTGTTGAAAAGTATCTAGGGATATTTGAATTACAAACTATGTGATGCACTTGCCAAAAGAGCAAATATTGGAATGTTGCATCTAAGACATGGGGCTGGTCTACTCAGCATAGGTGAGGACCCCATCGAAGTATTTGCCTCTCTTTCGGTGCTGCTCTTTAAGAAACATGTAGGCATTTGGAGAGAGTTCAGAGAATAAAAAAAATGCTGAAAGCTTTAGAAATCCTGACCTATTTGGAAAAGTTAAGAAAATTGGGCATGTTTAGTGTTGAGAAAAAAAGACAGAGGGGAGGGGGGATTCTGATAACAGTCTTCAAATATGTTTAAAGGTTATTATAAAGTGGACTGATCAATTGTTCTCCATGTCCGCTGAAGGTAGGAGAAAGCTTAACCTGCAGCAAGAGAGATTTAGGTTAGATATCAAGAAAAGCTTTCTAACTTTAAGAATAGTTAAGCACTGAAATAAGTTAACCAAGGGAGGTGGTAGCATCCCCCTTCATTGGAGGTTTTAAAAAACACTTGTCAGGGATGTTCTAGATACACTTGCTCCTGCCTCACTACCAAAGGATGGCTTTGATGACTTCTTAAGGTCCCATCCAGCTCCACATGTTTATGATTTTCTTTCATTTAGTAGGACTATTGCAAAGAATGTACTCTTCCTTTAAGCAATATAAATTTGAGGCTCTAATGCAGCTGAAAGGTTCCTTTAAGAATACATCTTCTGGTTTTTTTTATTAAGTGATTTGTAATAATGTAGCATAAAAAGCTGTATGATGCTTCTTCGGTTACACTATCAAGTGTAAGGTGCACAACATATGCTCCTATTGGTTGTCATTTCCTGTTGCTTTGCTCTTTATCACATTTTAGCTAAATCATTTCTTATAATTCTTATTCAGTAATCACTTGGAGTGTTTTATGATTATAAAGCCTGCAAATGGTGAGAAAAGGAGCTAATTTACATAACTCATAAAGGTGCTTTGCAATTTTGATTCATAAATAGCTTGAAACAACAAACAAATCTGTTTAGAGTCTGAGCCAAAAACATCCTTGTATTTTCAGTCTTGGTACACCGGGGATGAATTTGGCTTACTGCCTTTAAAATTCTCAGCGAGTGTAGTAGAAGAATCTGTTCCTAGCTACAGTGTTTTAATAGATAATAACCTACTGAAGAATGGCATAATAATCATTAACTAGATAAAGTAGAAGAAACAGGAAAGTTTGATAAGAAAGGGAAATACATCTTAGGAAGAAATGGAAAACCATATGGAATAGGAGATAAGAGTTTTGTGAGTAAAAGTAATGGAAGAATTATAGCTTAAGCAATCATATTGGGAGATAGTGTCAAACAAGGCCCTTTAGACTTACTGGGAAAAGTTTACAAATGCATGGCCAGTTAAGCCTAGAACATATATATACCTGGCAATTGCATTGTGTAAGCTAAGGCCATTAATGATCTCGATGATGGGATAGATTGCATACTCTGTAAGTTCATGGATGACACCAAGTTGGGGGGAATGGTAGACACGCTGGAGGGCAGGGGTAGGATTCAGGGAGACTTAGACAAATTGGAACACTGGGCCAAAAGAAACCTCATGAAGATCAACAAGGACAAGTGCAAAGTCCTGCACTTAAGACTGAAAAATCCCATGCACTGCTACAGGCTGGGGACCGATCGGCTAAGTAGCAGCACTGTAGAAAAGGATCTGGGGGTTATGGTGGACGGGAAGCTGGATATGAGCCAACAGTGTGCTCTTGTTGCAAAAAAGGCCAATGGCATATTGGGCTGCATCAGTAGGAGTGTTGCCAGAAGTTCGAACGATGTGATTATTCTCTTCCATTTGGCACTGGTGAGGTCACATCTGGAATACTGTGTCCAGTTTTGAGCTTCCCACTACAGAAAGGATGTGGGCAAATTAAAAAGAGTCCAGTGTAGGGCAATGGAAATGAAATTAGGGGTCTGGGGCACATGACTTATGAGGAGAGACTGAAGGAACTAGGCTTGTTTAGTCTACAGAAGAGAAGACTGAGGGGGGATTTGATAGCAACCTTCAACTACTTGAAAGGGTGCTCCAAAGAGGAGGGAGCTAGGCTGTTCTCAGTGGTAACAGAGAACAGAACAAGGACCAATGGTTTCAAGTTACAGCTGGGGAGGCCAAGATTGGATATTAGGAATAACTTTCTCACTAGGAGGGTGGTGAAGCATTGGAATGGATTACCTCGGGAGGTGGTGGAATCTCCGTCTTTGGAGATATTTAAGGTTCGGTTAGACAAATCCCTGGCTGGGATGATTTAGTGGGGGTGGTCCTGCTTTTACCAGGGGGTTGGACTAGATGACCTCATGAGGTCCCTTCCAGCCCTATGATTCTATGTCTACATTTGGAGTGGAGCTGTCATTCACAGTTTGAGTAAACATATTCACGCTTTCTCTTATTGAGGTAGCATTGATGGGTGAGTGGTGACATGGGCTAGCTGACACGAGTACCGAGGTCCTGGACTCCATGGGTACGTACTTGGAATTGTGAGGCCAAGTTCTCAATACCAGCTCCATGTGTTATCTTTACTGTGTTATGTCTACCTGATCTGGGAATTACACTCCTCAGCTCCAAGTGTAGACATAGCTGTAGTGTACAAGGAGTAAAGGTGTTCTATAAATGGGATCATCTATAAGAATCTCAAAGCATTAGCAGATTAAAGAAAAATCTAAAGATTGCTAAACAAAGACAATATTACTGCACTGTGCAGATTGCTGTTCATTCAGGGCTTTCCAAGGATGTCCCTTCACTAAGATAATATGAATAAAATTCACCATAAGTGTGGAGGGTTCATGTAACATCCTCCTGACCACTTAGGCTCTTTGTGGAGAACTGTCTGCTACAGAGCAAATGAAAGAAATTATCTAATGCAAACTAATGGAATGGAGATACCACATTAGTAGAAAGGGAGCTAGTCAGGAGGTATTCTAAGCCAGACCACGTCCTAACCCTAACTCGTGTAGCAAATGAAACCACCAGCATGTCACAATTCCTGTTCCATTGTTATAGCCACTATTTGTTTTCTTCCTTCTTTCATATACAGTAATGTAAAATGGCCTGAATATATGGATCTGTTTTTATTTCTCTTGTTGACAGTGCTATTTTATTTGGTTCTTGTTTATTTTTCTGCTGTAATTAGCATATTCCTTTGTAATGTGCAATTTCAGTTGGTACATTTCAAAACGTAAAAATATCAATTATAAACCAGCTTCTCATCCACAGTCCAGGAGTGGCTAAGGAATCATCTCTGTGCCAAAGAAATTCTCTTACAGTACTACAAAAGATATTACTGTGGCCTAATTCTTGTATAAAACATGCTTGTGTCATATAAGATTAATTTATGTATGAACAGTCAAGGGGCCAGTTAACATTTCTGTTTGACAACTGCAGTTGTCATGAGTGATTAGCTTTTGTTAATTTCAAAGTAGTAATGCCAAAATGTGCATTAGTTGGGGAATCCAGACAAGGAATCACCTATCGAGCCAAAGGTGAGAGGTGTTAAATGCTGTGGAATAGTGTTACTGCTGCCAAGTTGTGATGACTATTCAAGTGTTGCTGTTCTTGAAGCTCTGGTGTTAGTTGCACCAGCAGACAATGCACCATAATTCAGTAGACCTTGAGGCTAGTCATAAGAAAGACCACTGGCACAGTTCAGTGGTGAAGGTGCTCAGCTGAGTTTAGGGTTGATAAAGCCCAATATTAGCACTCCATAGGAACTACAGGAACACTGACACATGAATGCCTGTGACAATGGTACCATTTCAGTCAGTGCATAGGATGCTGCCCACTCAGGAATTTTCCAGGTAGAATGGTCCCAGGGAGTATCCTGATGAGCCATAAAGGACATAAAGAATACAACCATTGTGTCCTTAATGGCTCATCAGTTTACTCCCTAGGACCATATCACCTGGCAGATTCCTTAACATTAAACAGACAATGGTTGTTCACACCCTTCCATCTAAGGCATTACTCCAGAATGACACACGTTAAGTATGGCTATAACATCAAATTCCTAACTTCTAATTGAAATAGAATTCCTAGACATAAACTATATAATCATTCCCAGCAAATTACTACCTTACTATTGATACCAAACATGACATAGTTCCTATGCATTATAGCATTTATGAGATATCCATAGTAAATAATATCATAAATGCTTCCCTAAATCCAGACAGTGTCACACCCTGCCCACATGCCCTGCCCTTTGGGGGGCATGCCAGGCTCCCCCTGTGCCCCCCCCCCAGCAGGGAGGGCATTGGTGTAGTCCTGGGGTAGCCCTAAATCGACTTAGGGCTACCCCAGGGCTACACTGGCTTAATTTGACTTTAAAAAGTCGAATTAAGCCTTAGGTCGAGTAGAAAGGTGGTTTAGTAAAGTCGACTTAATTTTCATTAAGTCGACTTTATTTTGCTTAAGTCGACTTAAGCAAAGTGAAGTGTAGACGCAGGGCAAATTAAGTCGACTTAAGCCATGCTTAAGTCGACTTAATTTACCAGTGTAGACACAGCCACTGTTAGTTATGCTTAGGGCTCCAGCCAGGCCTACAGATGGACTTGAGGAGAGCAATGAATGGCCTTTTTGATCACTTCAGGCAGAGCATTCCAGATGGGGCAGCATGGAAGGAGGCAAGAAGATGTTTGTGTGAGAATCTGACAAACAGGTTTGAGACTGCCTCACAGGAAGAGCATATTGAGGAGCAGAAGATAAGAAACAAGAATGGACAAGTTGGATCGAGGAGACTCTTAATGCTGGGTGCAATGAAACGGGAGCCAGTGAAATGATTCAAAGAAGGGAGTGATGTGGTCAAAATAACATGTGAGGCAGATGATATTAGCCACAACTTTTTGTAGGGACTGGAGAAAGGGATAATGTACCTATTATGAAATAGTGAGAGGATGATGTTGCATGGGGGTGAGTAATAATTTTGCCCAGTGTGTCGGGTGGAGCGGCGGACAGCTGACTGCGGGGCCATCTGGTGTGGCGGCCGTGGGGAGAAGGCAGTGAGCCAGCCCCGGAACCGGCAGGGGATTGGCAGCGCAGAGCCTAAGCGGGGAGGGCAGCACGGTGGGAGAAAGAGGAGTGACAGCACAGAGTCCATTGCGAGGGGGGGAGCAGCAAAGCGGCAGAGAGCTGGCTGTGGGGCCGGGCAGCAAAGAGCTGGCTGGGTGCAGCAGCTGGAAGCTGGCAGGTGTGGCTGCGGGAGGCTGGTGGGCCGCAGAGACAGCTGAGGGGCCAGGGGGGCAGCAGAGTGCTGGCAGCAGCAGAGAAGTGGCCAGGAAGATGGGAGAGTAACAGACAGCTGGCCCCTGGATTTGGGCGGTGGTGGTGGAGAGCCAGCCCTGGGATAGGGCTAGGGGGGCAAGCTGGCTGGCGGTGCAGCAGGCCAGATGCAGGGGGCTGGTGGGTTGGAGGCAGCCCATAGGCCATATTTTGCCCACCACTGGGTTACATTAATCATTATGGAAAACAATGATGGCTTAAATAAGAACTTTTCAAACAAAAGAATAATCTTTGTTTTGTATTACCCACATCAACCTAATTACTATAGGCTTTAACAAGGAAACTTAGGTGTGACAATGCTAGCATCAACATGCCTAACTTTTAAGTGACTAGAAAACCACTGGCACTTGCAAAGACTGTGTTAGGTGCTTCAGAGTGGGATTCACAAAAACTGTCATGCTAGGCAACTGCTTACCGAAATTTATCCTATGACAGATGGCAAACTGAGCGGTGTATGCTAAGCTCTGCGCCTTTCTCAGAGCTAGGCACCTTAATCTGGTCTGTATGGAGACACCTTCTTCTTGGGAAACTCCTCTGCAAACCTTCTCTTGGCATTAGACACCTATGCCATTTTATCAAGAAAGGGCGATGCAGCAGAGGAGATCCCTCCCTCAAAGCACTCAGCCCAGTACTTAGGGTACTCAGCTGGGATGTGAGACTCCCTGGTTTAAATCCCTTCTTCCACCTGAAGGGAAGAAGAGGCTTGAGCTGGGATCTTCCTCTTAGTATGTGGGCTATGGGGTATGCTCATATGGTTGACCTCAGTCTCTCCTGTTGAAACTGTTCCAACTGTTCCACTGTGGATAAATAATTAAAAAATCACTGTATTGGGGCTTCGGGTGCAGGGAGGAAGGGTATGAGGGGGGGGGGGCCTAGTCTTCGCTGCAGGCAGCAAATTTGCCACTGTCAGAGCAGTTTTCCCAATCGACTGATCAGGTCTGTGAAGAGCCACTCAGTCGATCAGGAAGTCAATCGCTGAAGACCACCCTGGCAACTGGAGTAGCACTGAGTCACAGGGAGGGCATTTCCCTTCGACTCAGCACACTGAAGACACTGTGTTAACTTGGCAATAGGCAGATGAAAGGAGACACATAAAGTATTTTAAGTACTTTGCTCCCAGGACTCTCTTAAAAATTATCTATACACAGTGGAACAGCTTCAACAGGAGAGACTAAGGAAACCACAGGTGAGAATAATCCAGTAGCCCTGTGTATGCTCCTACAAGGTGGCAGATTTCAGTTCAAATCCCTTCTTCCTCCTCAGGTGAGTTAGTGGGAAGAATACTTATCTTCTTCCAGCTCCTGGATCATTCTGTGTCTTAACTCCATGTCAGAAATCTGGATGCCTGTAGAGGAAATATTCAGAGGCGCACAGAGCAAAAATGTAGGTGCTGAGTGATTTTAGGTGCCTTCATATTTCAGAGGTAGCTGAGCAGGGATTTTATGAATTAGGTGCCTAGAGTGGCAGTTAAGCACCTGCATCCTTTTGTGAATCTAGTCCCATTTGCCTTTTTATGCACTGAAAATACTTTGCTGATGTCTTTTCTCACCGAGCTTTACTAACAGAAAATTGTGCTTCCCAGCAGCTCTGTGATGCAGAGAAATATCATAATACCTTTCTTATAAATGGGTGAACCGAGATGCAGAAAGGGTCAGGTCTTCACAGCAAATGATTGGCCGTGCTGATCACAGCACTCAGGAGTCATTAGTATTACAGTACCATCTACAGGTCCAACCAAGATCAGGACCCCATTGTGCATCTTGCAAGACAAAGAACAAGAGGGGAAATAGAAGATCACTAACATATTCAAGGTCAAAGAACAGGTCTGTGGCCAGGATAAGAACTCAGAATGCCTAGGTCAAAATGTTGCCCTCTAGGCCACACTGCTAGCTGTGTTCTAATATTTCTTATGAGTTCAGTGGTCATTGCCTCCTTCTTCCAATCAACATCGCTGACCGAGTACTGTACCTTGGTTTGTCACTGTCATAAGCTAAAGCTCATGTATTGATTTTGGCTTGTCATCCCCATCCCCTCCCCCTTCTTACGTCTACCAGAGCTGTTTTTCAGAGACAAACACACTCTGAAGCCAATGTCAGTTATTGTTTTCATTCCCTTAAGGAAATACATGAACATATAAAAGCATTCTCAATGTGTGTTGCTGTGAAGACAGAAATAGGACACATTGAGTTTATTCAAGACTGTTAGAAATTCCATTGTGTTATACTTATCAATATTGAAAGATATTTCTGTAGGATTGAATACACATACTTTTTAGCTAGAAGGTGTGAAAAATCACTAACTTTAAAAGAACAGTGAAAATCTTTTCTTCCTTTATTGTGGTCTTACAGCTCAAAAGTTATTGATTTGTTTAAAATGGTAGCAAATGATTAAAATGATCTATTCTGACATGACTTGTTAACCTTCCTGATTCATTACGTTCTACTTAGTTTTTTTCATTATAGCCTGGAAAACAAACTGAAGTCCTGGAGAAAGTATCAAATATGCCCCATAGACAAATGTAAAAGCCTTGTCTCTGCTGATTTCTTTTATAGTCAAGAGTCTGGGCTGAATCATATCAGGTCTAGAAGCCCAACTACTGTTATGGGAATAAATTTGCAGACCAGCCAAATTATGTTAACAAAACTCTCCTGTTTTTAATATGCTGCCATTCATTCATATATTGAATTCCACGATTTGGTTTATGAAATCCAACAACCTTAGGGACCTGAAGGAAAAAAGAAAAGTGATTAATATAGAAACATTTTTGAAAGACAGAAAGAAAAAGAGTGAGAGAAATGCAGATTAAACAAAGTGACTTTTCTGGGCATATTTATTCCTGTGAAATTCAATATGGAAAACAGGTAAAATCAGTTAGATTATGACCTGCTCTGCACATTCTTCTCAGAGAGACTAAAACAAAACAAATGGTCTTTAAATGAATTTCTTACCTGCTTCTTGACAAAGTAAATGTTTGTAATTGTTGCAATATAGTTTCAACGTTATTTCCTGTTGGAAGTAAGGTAACTCTGCCTTCAGTGGCATTCTGTCTCCATGGCTGCGTCGACACTTGTAAATTAAGTCGACATAAACTTGCTTACTAATTTACCTTGCGTCTACACTACAGTTTCCTTAAGTCGACTTAAGGAAAATAAAGACGACTTAAGGAAAATTGTCGACTTTATTAAACCTGGTTTTAATTCGACTTAAGGTTTAAGTCGACTTTGTCAAGTCTAGGGCTACCCCAGGACTCCACCACTGCCCCCCCTGCCCCCGTGGACCTGCCCTAGGTCCCCCTAGCCTCTAGAAGTTGATCTAGGCATCCAGTGTGGACACTCTAAGTCGACTTTGTAAGTTCCCCCCAAAGTTGACTTTAAATTTAAGTGTAGACGCACTAAGTCGACTTAACTAAAGTTGACCTAAATTTCCAAGTGTAGACATAGCCCATGTGTCTTGAAAACTGATGGGTTGCCCAGGTATGTTCACTTAGTAAAAAAGTACATTTAAATTCCCATGTAGCTAAGAGTCACTGAATGTAGGTATAATTTGTGTGGGGTCACTTGCCACGCAAGAATGCAGCAGGTCAGTGATATAGAGCAGTGGTTTTCAAACGTTTTTCCTTGGGACCCAGTTTAAAAACAATCATTATTGCCTGCAACCCAACAATTGCATCTTTCAGCAATACATTCCAGTCTTCTGGTAGTGGCAGCAGGAGGTGCCGTGACCTAGGACCTGAGGGGCTGTGACCCAGTACTGGGTCCCTAGTTTGAAAACCACCGATATAAAATAGAATGTAGAATTGAATTTTAAATCACACTCGAATTAATATGTGACTAAAAATTAATCATTTAGGGCTTTACTCTTTAAAAAAATGTTCTGAGTACTTTTCTACTTAAGTCCAGATACTCAACGATATTTAGGAATTTAATTCCCATTTAAGTCAATGGGAGCTACATGTCTAAATACTTTTTAAGTTCTGGGCCTGAGTGACTCACGCGAGAATTTTTGTCAGGCAGAGAGTTCTCACAGCTTTCCACCCACTTGAGAACCTTAGTTTATATATACACTCTTTATGTTTCAATAATTTGGAGAAATAGAAAAATAATAAACATAATATTGTGTTGTTTTATTTACAGTCTGGTCATTTTTATGCTCTTGCACTGAATGCTAATCTTCTGAAACCGATAATTCTTCCTTTGGTACTAATGCACATGGCTCCCATTAACGTCACTGTTTCCTTTTTTTTTACAAGAGTACTCATTTTATACCTATATTTCCACTGAATACATAAATAAAAATAGCCCAGAATTACAACTTATCATGATGTGTCTCTAGTCTCTTTCATTTCTATGATAAATTTCATGTTAAAAATTCTTTTTTATCTTTCACAGAAAGTCTTCTGAGGATACCTGCAACAACAACAAAAAAAAAATAAGTGTTCTGACAGCAAGTGCTAAAATATTTTTTTACCTGTCTACAAGGGTTTCCTCTGTCAAAAAAGCTTTTCATTCCAAACCCCATCACCATATGACTAGATGGATGCACTGTGTTTCACTGACTTTTGCCTAACAACTTTTATATGCTCATCTCTGTTAGAGAAAATTTAGGATTGCTCCTGTTTTCTCTTTTTCACACCTACTTTTCAAAGAAATGGTCTCTCAACTATACTATAGACTATAAAAAGCCCTGAAAGTCTAGGTGTCTTCTACTAATGAGTGCTGCAGCTGCAATCCCATTTATTATTTTTAGAATTCAAAGCTTTTTGAGATTCTCCTGCATACTGACCTTAGGCACAGCTCAAATAATAGAGGATGAAATCCTTGCTCCCATGAACATCAATGGCAAAACTTCCACTGTTTTAAATAGAGCCACCTCTCACTTGGAATCTGTCACTAGGCAGGAAAAAGTCACAAGGGCTGGTACAGACAAATACAGTATTTACTGCTATGAACTTATGATCAAGGACATTCACTTCTACTATGGGAAGACAAGTATTGTTTCCATGGGGTTTGCAGAAGAAGAAGGCAGCTTTGATTAGCAATTGGGAACCCAAAGAAATCTCACCAAGATGCCAAGGAAGAATATGTACAGCATCGATTTTGGTCTGTACTGTACGCTCAGGACGACTGCTTGTAGCTATTGTGTGATGCAACCTTTCTTCCCCCCCCGGCACATTACAGTTCTGGGAGTCCTGTATCCTGTTTTTCATTGACAGGTATTGTCATGCTAATGCACATAGCCCAAGAGCACATGGATACCAGTTGGTTCTAAATGAATAAATAAATTCAGACAATTCTGACTAGAAATGTAAATATTCAATACGTACACATATGAGAGTTTTTTTAATCTTTCATCTCCTTATTTGCATACAAAATGGAAAAATTTCATCTTTTTTTAAAACTTACATAGCATACGCTTCGTTTCCTCCTACTTAAAACAACCTCTGGGGTGGATTATTTTATTTTGTATACTTTTATGGGAATGCAATAGTTATCTTCCTACTTAATGCTCATCATATCAAGGCGTCTCTGCCCACTTCCCAAATGTGCATCTGTTTGTTTGGCTTCTTTATATTCATGTTAATTGCAAAAACTAAATAAAATTCTGTGACAAAAAATCTCAATAAAAATAGAGTTCAAGCTGTACATGGTTGTCTATTAACTAACTTGCAACATAATTGGAACATGATTTTTATTTTTAAAACATTTGACAATCAAGTAATGAGACTGTATTAAAAAAAGGCAGGCAATATTAATTCAAAAGGCTTACCATAAGCCATTTATTTTCTTCCAGTCCTCTATCCTCCCACCCTCCTGAACATTTAACTGTGGCCCACAAATCTGTGATGTCCTGTAAATTGTGACTGCACTCTCTAATTAAAGTCTGGAAACTAGATGCTGGTTGCTCTCTTGTTACAGGCCAAAGACCACAATATATCATTTATTATGCTTCACATATGGTCTACATAAGATGCTGAATCCATCTACCATCTCTCTCTGGGTTCTATGACACATTCTTCTCTCCTGCTATTGACCACTGACCGTCCCCCCAAAGCAATGCTGTGCTGTATGCATTCTTATTTCTATGCCTAACATCTCTCTCCTTCTTTCACTGAAGTCATAGAGAATTTTGCATTTGAGTCCAGGGCAGCGTGATAAGCTATGAGGAGCTTGTCTCCACACACATACACACAGTATCCAGTTTTGACAGGGCAATAACAGGGAGCGGTTTTTTTTTGTTGTTGTTGACAGCTCTTGGTATAGAAGCTACAAAAGTTCAATCCTGGATGATGCTGTGTGACCACACGCTGGGCCATTTCACTGCACGTCTGTTTCTTAGAATGTATTTACTTATGAGAATGCTTTGATGTAACTATCATCCATGTCACCTGGCACTGAGACTATTTCAATTACACACACATAGGAAGACCAAAGACTGGTCAAACACTATGCCTGGACCTGTACTGTGATGCTGATTAAGACTGTAGGACTACAGAAATTGAAGGAGAGAAAAATAACTGCTTACCCCTGAAGCAAAAGAAGAAATGAAACTGAGGAGAAAAAAAAAATCTTTAGCGTCTAGATTAGAATAAATTACTTTACTTTAAATTTCCCTTGAATTTAAATCCATTTACTTCCATTTGAATGGACTCTAGTTGAATGATTAATGTAACGTTTCTCTGTTTCTGCTGCTTAGATGCTGCCTACAGTAAGACATACTGCACAAACAAAGCTTTAAAAAGCTAACATTCCCTAATGAGCTGTAGGATTTTTTTTTGGATCCTACGTCATATGGTTTTCGTTTTTAAAGGTCCATCTGTGACGCTAGACCTTACTTCAGCACTCAGCACTTAAACCTGAATAGCTGGTCCTTTTAAACTAGCACCAGTCACAGAAGCAACAGCCGTCTACACTAAGTGGAGCTCTAATGAGGGGGTGCCTTTGGTTAACTGGGACCAGTCAGGGCCTTTAAAATATTTCCCAGGACATGGGCTCAGACCGTCGGATAACGCTGCAGTGCATTAACTAACATAGTTTTGTGGCGGTGGTCTCTGATGAAACGTTAACTTGGGCATTCTCCCTCTGCAGGCACGACATAATGACACTTTAATGAGAATTGATTAGTTCAGTGACCTAATTAATATTTCCTCTTGCAACAGAATAGATTCTAATATTCAAGGCCATGCTGGCATAACTGAGTGTGTAATGACTGCATAGCACCCCTGCAGTCACTGGGCAAAGGCCTTGCCCTGCTAAAACTACCTAGCATTGCTCCAGGAGAATGCAGCAGTTTTATAGCTTACGTAACCAGCTACATTACTGACATGGGGACTGTACAGTGCTGGTGTAAAAGACCGCATAACCAGCTTTATGCCTCACTTCTTCTCATAGGTCAGGATTTGTCTGGGCATGCTGGGGAAGACGGAAAGTCTGGACCACTCTAGAAGGCTCTGGGTGCAGAACAGGCCTTGGGGTGCCACTGCAGTCGTGTGTAATGCAGCTGCTTCCTCGTGAAAGTATGCTGGGGACCAAATCATGCCAAGCCCAAACCAGGCTCCAGCACCCTAAGGAATGGGGGAGGTGCAAAAGTGTCATAAAACCACCTTCGCCCATCCCATTTCCTCCTGCTCTGCTCAAATGGCTCTGGTCCATGTTCCTAGCTAGTTATAGTAAGACATGCTGGAAAGAGAGGGGCTTGAGCTGAAAAACATGCATCTGACACCAAAGTTCTTTAGGTTTGTAGATTTAGGTTTTTGCTTTGCTCATCAGCTACAATGCTGGCCAAGCGGAAGACTGAAACGTGTTAGATTTGAATCAGCCCCATGTTAGGCCAGTTCCTGCCAGTATAACTGAGAGCAAGGAGGCCTGTTGTGGGCAAGGCCACCCTGTGCTGAAGGTGTAAAACTGCTAAGTAACATCTAGCCTTCCAGAGGGTGCTAGCTATGGAGATGCCCATGCGATAATGCTCTTCCCTGGAATCCTTGGTGCTGTGCCAACATCGCCTCCCCTTCTCTATGAATGAATACCTCCTCTCCCCATGCCATACAGTGGAATCCCTTGCACACAGGGCCAGTCACTCTTCACATTATGCTGATGTAGAGTCCCTCCAACCCCACTGATTTTTATGCATAATTTTGCCTGGGTGAGCAACTGGGCCTCAAGCACACACAAAAATACCCTTCAAAGCAATATTGTGCATGTAACTTTTGGATTCACATGCTTGGCTTGTTTTAGACCGCATAATTAAAAAAAAAAAATCTATGCCTGTGTAACCCATATGCCTGAAAAGGCTATCTCTGAGAGACCTGCTGAGGGTGGGTTACTGTTGTTGGGCAGATTAGCGACCCACAACTGGAAACTTCCAGAAGCTGCAAGCTGCAAGCTGCAACAGCGTGGCAGTGGGGCTCCTGCTCACACATTCTCCCTTCTGTCTCCTTTCCTCACATCCATCCCACACTCACATTCCCCGCTATGCCAGCCTTCTTTCCATAACCCCCCCCATCCCATGCATCACCTCTTGCCCCCCCCCCCCCCAGCTACTCTGTGCCCTGCCGTCCTCCCATTCTGCCCCCTCCCCCAATCATCTCCTTCAACCCCCCCCTCACATCCTTGTTCCGTTCTCTGGCCCAGTTCCCTCCCTCCCGTTCAGTTCCCTTCCTGCTCTGGCTCCCAGGGATCACAGCCTCAGCCTGATGCAGGCTGCTCCCCTCCCCCACCCCCCCGGCCAGGGGTAAGGATGAAAAATTGCAGCCAACTCAGTTGGGAGCAGCCCAGCGCCAAGCCAGTTCCCCCATACTTGGTGCAAGAAGGTCTCTCCTTCAAGTGGTGCCTCCCTGGAGCTGAAGCCAGCCAGCTGGGAGCAGCTTTTTGCAGCCCCCTCACCCTCAACCTTTAACCCAGGGCCCTGGGCTGCAGCCACCAAAGTCCCTGTGTGTGTGTGTGTGTGTGTGTGTGTGTGTGTGTGTGTGTGTGTG